>SNQN01005680.1:0-10198 GCA_008642245.1 Bassia scoparia | reverse complement strand
CTGTTTAATTCCATTTCTTTAATGTGATATAGTAATATTTAGTTAATCATACTAGGATGCATCCTCGTGTTTTATTAAATTCCACACAGTGGGCAAATTAGTGGACTAACTTAGCCAATTAGTTCTTAACCTAGTTTAATTAAGCCATACTTATGATATTACTAACCTACCCCTAAGTCTATTGAAATTTTAAAGTCAAAATCCTTTTTGCTTATTACTCAGTACTACTTTATTTTCTTCGCGAGTCAACTAAAACCTTTTCCTGTTCTTGCGTGCTCTGCAATTCGATACTCTCATTCACTCCATTTTTGCTTCTTCCTCATAATTCTTCTTCAATTTGATGGTGGTATGACTTTCGTTTTTTGCCCATGAATGAAAATTAGTTGGAAGTAAAAGCATTTTTTCCCCCGATGATTTGCAGTCATGATTCCAGGTTTGATGTCATTAATATTGAGTACAATTTTCTCTGTTTCCCCCATTTAGCACAATGTGCTGGATTTTGAGCAAGTGAATTCATAACTTGACAGTTTCTTGTGTTTGCTCATTGATACAAGCTCCAAGTCTTTTTGTTTTTCCTTGGATTGTTTATATTCTGTTACAGTATAATCTTTTCAGCTTACAGTATAATCTTTAGTGTATGAGTAATGCTTCAGGCTAATCCTTCCTCTCATGGCAATTACAATAATCTGCTTGACCTTGATTTATTTGGCTTTGTGAAGGGCATTGAGACCGCTTTGAGTAAC
Source organism: Bassia scoparia (assembly GCA_008642245.1). NCBI lineage: Eukaryota > Viridiplantae > Streptophyta > Magnoliopsida > Caryophyllales > Amaranthaceae > Bassia > Bassia scoparia. The sequence continues at coordinate 9,455 of SNQN01005680.1, read as the reverse complement.
GTATGGCCTGAAGTGAGGAGAAGGTACTGCTGCAAACACATCGCCAAAAACTGAAAGGTAGTGTTCCCCGGACCATTGATGTATGTCCTATTTTGGAGGGCAACTAGTGCTACTAGTACTTTTACTTTCAGAAAGGCAATGGAAGCAATTGATGCAACAACTCCACTAGCAAGAGTGTGGTTGTCCAAGTTGGGAGACCAGGAGAGGTGGTGCAAACACAAGTTTGACCCCAAAATATGCTCAGAGGAAAACAAAACTAACTTCATGGAAAGTTTTAACTCAACCATTGGGGCTAACAGATCTAGACCCGTCCTTTCTCTTCTTGAAGGTAATAATGGTTCTTCAATTCATTGTTGTCATTTGTTATTGTTCCATTGAAAGTTCATTGAAAAATTAAACGATTCTTGCTAGGAATTCGCACAAYGACGATGGTTAGAATGTCTGCAAGAAGAAGAAACTGTGACAGTTGGCCTGACAATGAACCATGTCCAAACATTGCAAGAAGAATTCAGAAGATTGTGCATGATGCAAGGTTCTGCAAAGCTTTCGAAAGCTCACCAGGGGAGTATGAGATTAGGGATGGACAATCAAACCTCCCAGACAGCTTGAATGCTAGAACTTGTGTGTGTGGTTTATGGCAAATTTCTAGGTTGCCCTGCAAACATGCAGTACGAGCTATACTACATGCCAAGCAAGATCCATACATGTACACTAGTTYTTGGTATTTTGGTAACGTGTACAAGCAAACATATTTAGGTAGCATTGAGCCATTTCCTRACTGTTTAAGTTGGCCAAAGATAGAACTTCCTAAACTAAAGCCACCTGTGATAAAGAGAGGTGTGGGGAGGCCACCAAAGAATAGGAAGAGAGATGCTACTGAGGAAGACAAAGGAAAAAGATCAACCAYAGTGAAGTGTTCAAAATGCAACCAATTTGGCCACAACAAGAAGACATGTGGCTTGACTTCAAAGGAGGTTGGTTCTGAACAAGCCAAGGTTGCTGCAACAACCCCCAATGTGCAAGCTGAACAAGGAGAAAGTTCCAAAAGTGCCARAAAAGAAGAGGAAAACAAAAGAATCATCATCACAACCAACACCTTCAGTCCAAGCAACCCAAGAATCAACACAACAAGAAGACAGTGGCAAGAAGAAGAAGAAAACAACAATGTCAATGTCACGGCCAATTAGGAGGTCCTCTAGGCTAGCCTAATGTTAAATGTAATTGAAAATTATCTTACTTAGTGGATTTTTAACTGTTTTAATAATAATGTATGTTTTGAACTTTATGTAGTCAAATGTTCCACTGTGTAGTTAGTTGAATGTTTTGTATAGCAACTTATGTCCATTAATCTCAGTTGGTTTTTTCTACTTTGTCATGGTTGGGTATTATGTGGTTGTGTAAGTAATTGTTTAAGTAACATATGCCACATACAGAATAATGGAACAAGTCCCCTTTGTCAATTCAAAATTAAATATTGCCACATATGGAATAATTGTACAAGTTTTAGATTGTCGATCCAAAATGAATATTGCCACCATATGAATAATTGTACAAGTTTTAGATTGTCGAATCAAAAATGAATATTGCCACCATATGGAATAATTGTGCAAGTTTTAGATTGTCGAATCAAAAAATGAATATTGACCATATGGAATAATGTGGCAAGTTTAGATTGTCGAATCCAGACAAACAATATTGTCACCATATGGATAATTGTACAAGTTTTAGGTTCTCGAATGCAAACAAACATATTTCCACCATAAATCAACTTTCAGAAATGATGAAAGACAAAGCTCGCTAAATTGAATAATTAGACTTCATAACAAAGATAATTGTGATTTGTTTAATTGCAAACACAAGTCCCATTGAAATTAGGGCAAAAACACAAAATTGGGGAAAAACAAAATCAATACACCAGATTCGACAATCTAAAACTAATTGTGATTTGTTAATTGCAACACAAAGTCCCATTGAAATACCAGATTCGATTACATCAAAATCAACAACCAATTACACCCCTCACTTGAATATCAGTATAAGCATAACACTAAACCACGAAATCAACTTCATCACTTTCTTCATGTCTTTGAGCAAAGCTTCAACATCATGCTTCACTCACCAACACATGAATTGGAGTAGACTCATATACAACACATCATCTTCACCAATTAAAGAACAATCAATGGCAGACAGGTAGCACGAGCTTTCATTTTCTGAAATTTAGAAGATACGTGAAGAGGGGAAGAAAGGATAAGAATGAAAATAATTTGAAAATATAAAATGGGAGGAAATTAATTAAGTTGTAAAACTCAAATAAATTAGGGGCAGGTTAGTAAATTCATAGGTTTAGTTTAATTAAATTAACTAAATGGCTAACTTAGCCACCTAAATGTGGAATTTAATAAAACACGAGGCACGGTGTGGATTTAGAAAATTTATTAAGTCACCGCGTGGATTTTGCAAAAACTCGAAGCCGCCTATGGAATTTCCATAAAAAATAGACTAAAAGGTGGGAGTTTCCAAAAAGTGCAGCTAAAAGATGGGAGTTGACAATTTTTCTTAAACTTAATACTATACTAACTACTCCCTCCTTTCCACGAAAAAGGTGTCATACACTATTTGAGGTCAAAATATGGAACTAATAAAGTAATGGAAGTGGGTTATAAGTAGATTAGATTGGAGACAGAAACAAATGAAATTGAATTGTTTTGATTTTGACTGTGTTTCAAGTGGATTGATAGTTTCACATGGTGGATTATTACAAATAAAAAAACAATATAAGGTTTCCTAAAATGGAATAAAGTGGAAGTAGCAGAAATTTAAAATTCAAATTTACTTATGATGTCATAATAGTTGTTTTTTTTAGATGAGATAATATAGTTGTGTGTATCCTTATCCTTATCCTTACAATATAAACGTTTAGAAGAGGAATACTATTCATCAAATAACAGTTCGACCAAATGAACAGTGCAATTTACATCATTCGTTACTCAGCCATCCATATTTCAAAACAAATCTTATCCATCCATTGTAAAGTTTACCCTAAAGCCTCACTCATCAGACAACCATACCTCTTCACCTTCTCCTCCCTCAAAATTCGTTAATGCGTTCTCAATTAAAATCTGCTACCCTTCTCTCTTCATTTGAGGGTTTTCTTTGCCCTATTTTGTGTTTTTTTAAATTTGCTACCTTCTCTCAAACTTTACCCTAACTTGTGATTTTTCTTTGTTTATTTGCAATTATTCTAACTCGATCGCAAATTGAGGCAATTTAGTACTCCAAATAACGCGATTAATGCGAGATTGTTGAGTTTTTTGCTGATTGATGCGATTATTCTTTTTTTCGTTTTAGGTTGGAGACAAATGAACGTTAAGATGAACAATGAGGTGAGTCTGTGTTTTGTTTTCATTTTAGTAAAATCGATTATAGATCAAGCGACTGATTTCGTTTTCATAGTTAGGGAATCGATTTTTGATTTCTTTTTCATAGTTTGGAAATCGGTTTTTGAATGGGGTTCTTTGACTTATTCGTCGGTGTTAATTGCAGTTAAATGATTTTGTTTTTGTTAACAAATACTTATATACATTTKCAATTTTTTGATTGTGTTTTAGAGGATCAAAAACAGAGGAAGTGGGAAATCGTAGACCTCTTCAAGAGTTTGGCCATTTGGTCATCTTCCCATTATCAAGTAATTCTTTCTTTTTTTTTGCACTTTCTGATTTTATCTTTGTTAATTTGGGTGATTATCACTAATTCTATATGATTTTAATGTTTTTTTTTTGGTATCACAGGAGATTAGGTACCATTTCACCGGCAAATGATGAAGATGCATGCAATATGTGTCCTTGATATGCAAATGTTTGATTTTTGCATCAAAGTTGTATGTGGYGTAAAATTCAAAACCATCTATAACAGGAYTATGAAATGTTGTTATGAAACACTCTACGATATTAGGCAATTTGTGCCCTCATTTAACTTGGTAGTGGAGGAATATGAAATGCTAATTAACCTCTATTTTTAGTACCTTAGCTTGTCACAGTTTAGACTTTCTTTAGTCAATCTTTAAACTCCATACAACTCTTACATTGCATTGTCCCTTTTTAGAAGGAATATGACTATGATCAGATGAAAGTTGTTTAAATTCCACTGCATGCTTGAAACCATATTACAGTAATTTTTTTATGATTGATTCTTGACCTATCAGGATAGTGAAAATAACTATGAAGTAACATGATTCTTGCTCATTATCAATTTTTAATGATTACATAATTTATTTATTTTATTATGAAGAAAATSGCACCATGTAAGTGTCCTCCCTCTTGTTTCATGATATGAAGCATAGCCTGTTCAGCGAGTTGCCTTTGGATATGGATCAGCAGTCCCCATTAATCATTACAGTGCATCCAATGGAAGTAGTTCTTAGCATCAAGGTATGGTTTTTGCTGCCACTAAAATRTTTGATGCTTTCACTGCTTGAACTGATGTGAACTCAAGAATTTATTTGTAACCCAGAGAAAGCATGGTGGTCTAACATGGCAAAGAAAGACGAATACAAAGAACCATGGGTAGGTATATTTTCTTTGTGGTTTCAGGTCACAAAGTTTGTCACTTCTTTCTCATAGTCTCACATATGTATGTGTTTTGTTTGTTCCTACCTTTTTGTTGGTATTCCAAACCCTAATTGGTTGTCTAAATACTTTTTGCAGAATTATTACAGTTATTATCCCGCAACTCTTCCTTTTCGGAGGCCTTATGCTTGAAATCCAAGTATGTCAAGGCATTGCATTATTTTGTGTAATTGGATAGCACCAGTATCATACTATCATGTGGCTGAATGTCATCTATTAAATTTTAAAAGAATATTCAATTGCGACTTTGTGGAACTAATGTGGAATCATGGAAGCTCAACCTTTGCCCCTGTAGATCCAGTTCGTCTGTCAATGATCCGGTTCTACATACTCATAAGGTAACAATTGAACTTGGTGTATCTTATGCTTTTAGTGTATATGCTGACTTATGTTTGTATGCAACTATGGTTCTTACATATATAGTCAATGATCCGGTTCTACATATTCATAAGGTAATAAAGATGCGTCCTATTGTTGTTTGTGAGACAATGGTGGCAATTAGCTAGAAAGTTAGGTGATTTTTTTTAATACCTTTTATCTGTTGATACTTTAATTTTTCAATCCTTAATTTCATGCTATTTTGTTAATGTTTAATTGTTATGAGAGTTTTAAATGTTGTCTTCATTGATGGATTGTATCTAAGTAGAATATGTTGTGTTACAAGGAAGAACTTTTAAGAATCTACCTCGAAGTAATCAGCAAAATTGTATTTCTCTTAGTGTTTTGCACTTATTCTTGTGAGTGGTAGGTTGATTTTGTTTTCAGCTTGATCAAATCTGATGAGGATAAGGTGGAAATACTCGAAAATTATCCTATTGAACTTAAAATCAATGAGATAATTAAGGATATAAATTCAGATTTGTCACATATCTTGGTTTCGATGATATGGAAGCATGAGGATCGACAAATTGAAGATAATACTTAGTCATGGCCGAAACCCTAAGATTCTATCTAGGTTAGGAATAAAAATCCTACTCTACCTTTAGATGCTTTCTTTAAGTTTTACCCAAGGTTTTGAGATCCACTTGGATTTGAATTACTTGGTTTGGCTTAGTTTAATTATTTGTTTCAGTTTTATTTTCCTTTAACTAGAGTTGGATGTATTTTGGAAAGTCTAGGAGAATTCTTATCTTAGGCGTGTGATATCAGTTTGTTAAGATAATCCTAACCAACTTGATATTCCTAACCAACTAGATATATATCATATCATATATTATAGTGGATCCTTAAGCCTATAAAATAGGTCACAAAAGCTGTAAACTAAGACATAACAAATATAATTACTTTTAACATACATTCATAATTTGCATCAATTCGTGCACTTCTTAATAATCAATTCATGAGTGTTTTGAGAATTAAGTTTATCAATTATTAGTTCCTGGAGTGGTCTAGGTGATTGATTAGTCAAGCAATTCGTTCTAGGAGTGGTCGGATTTCTTGACAAAACTTCAAGAAAGAGTTCAAGATGCGTCTTTATTTCAAGATTGCAACGTTTTTAAAACTTGACTAAAAAAAGGGTTAGAATCCACATCAAAAGCATGCCTGCTTTGAAGTAAATAATTCATTCACAACTACCGGGTCAGTATCTGAGGAAGCCCTCGAAAAGTTTGGGCAATTGTAGGTTGCATTCTTAATACTATACCTGTGATTTTAAGTTTTTGTTTCATAGAATAGAAATATATGTACTCGTAATGTTCTTCCCGTCCCCATGTCGCTTTTGTTTCTGATGGTTAATTATTAATACCGAACCTGGTTGGGGTTTCTGCAAGCTGATAAGAACATTGACAACTATATGTATGGGTTGCAACCCTATAATTATTATATCCTTTAGGGTTTTATTAAGAATCAAGTTTGATCTTTCCATCGGTAAACATTATATCGAATCACATAGGTTTGTTAGCAAGTAAATTTCATGATTCTCCAATTTAAGATGAGGCATCTGTCCTATCATCTTTTACAGAATTATTAAGCAGTAAGCTTTTTCTTTTTCTTGTCGAGAAGATTTTAATTTTTCCAAATTTTGTGTTATATTTGTGTTATACCTTTCTATAACAAACTCGGACATCAGGAATTTATTTCTAATGGCTTTTTTTTTTTTTGTCTTTTTTGGAGCACCTCTTGTTTTAGGTAGTATGAATTAAAATAGTATTATTTGTTTGTACTTAAATGCTAGCTTGGGCTTTATAAACACATGATGTTACTTGCTGGTGAAAGCAGTTGATCATTTTTCTCTTCTTAATGCAATCCAAGCCAATGATAGGCTAAGACGTGACATTGCGACCATGACTATATATCTTGAAGAATTGGGTATTTTACTAGAAAGTATGAGTGACAAGTGCAGCTCTAATATCAGCTTACTCCATCTTGGTTATAGAGCTAATGCTATTGTTTCTTTCTTATCTCGCTTTAATTCCCTTTTTCCATTTTTGGGTTGTATTCGATTTTATTGTTTGTTTCATCTTTTCTTCGTTTTGTCAGCTTCAATCATTATGGCTGAAATTGAGTTTCTTGCTCAAATTTTACTCAGTCGGGGTCGGGATGTTCATTGATCTGCGACTATGGGGCATAATCCCTTTCTTTTTTTGGGTCATCTCTGTTGTTCGACAAAGCTACGTGTTGGTAGGTCTTGCTCACTTTTTTTTAATCTCTTCTTTTTATGATGCAAGTACCCATTTCTTTTTTCTTGTGTTTCAGCTTTGATGCAAATAGCTGGTGGTTGCATTAAAAATTATGATTTGTAGAACAATACTTACAAGTTCTATCAGGGGAATTAATTGTTGTTGTATGTTTTCATAACCTTTTTTATCGTTGAAATCCGAATCTTCCATTTATGTATCCTATGTACCTTGTAAATTTGATTTGCATCTATTAGCTCAGGCCCCTAAAAAAATTTCTAGATAATTGAGTAAGGCCTGGTGTGATATAAACACTAGGAGTGTTTGACTTAGTATTATCTTACCATTTGGAGCTGATTTATTTGTCTAGCACGGGTTAGAATCGAGGGTTATTTGTGCTCTAAAGGAAAGGGTAGATTCAAAGATATTTTCTTTTTTATTGTGAATCATGATTACCCTCTACTTAATATAAGCTTGCTAAATCAGGTATCAATGGGTTTTCCATCATCTTGCAGGCTAGCATTAAACATGGTATTCTCATTTTAGAAAACTAGAAATGTAGCTTACACGGTGATTTCACTGCAGGATATCTATATATTATCAGACAAAGAATTTTATAACTTGAGTCATGCTCATGAACCATTTAAAGTTTCTGCTACTTAAAGAGGTTTGTTTGTCATCCATATATTTTTTTTGTGATACTTATTCTTTTATGGTATTTTGGTTTACAAGTTATTATTAGGTTTTGTACGGGCGACGGGGCGCACGGGCCGGACAAGGTCCGGTCCTCTACTCCGGGGGTACAATCTAAGGGCAGCTCGGTTTGTTTGATAGAATTGAATTCTTGCTTTTGCATATTGTGAGTATTGGAGTTGTGGTTTATATACAAAATGAGTAAGGAGTCGCCACCTCGCTCTACTTCTTTTGGGAAGCTGCGTTTTTAAGCCTTGCTTATAATTGCATAAAGCAAAGCGAAGGACTCCATGTCTGGTAGTGCACCAAAGGTATGGATTAGGGGACAAAGGTAAGGGTGAAGTAGTGCACAACACCCCCGCATTTAGCGGCCTCACACTCAGTTATTGAGAGAAGTTTATTGTCCGAAAGACAACAACAAACAATTTTCCGTTTTAAGCCCTAAGCATGCAAAATTACTAAGCAGGTTGTTTAACAAAATGCTATGCAAGTAGTGTCTAGTTTGATATGGCATGTGTTGTTAATTCCGTATTCYAGGAGCCTAATGCCGGTTGTCCATAGTTATCTTATTAKGCGTGAAACACGAAATTTGCAGGTCTTTGTTAAAGCATATTATAGTTGTGAGACAAGTATGCAAGCACTCGTACGAGGGATTTAAAGTTATGCCTTAAGGTTTCTTTTAATTTGAATTGTCAAATTGTTTGTTAATCAATATTACATGTAAATTACATCGAAAGTCTAATTTCTAAACAAGCATGCAAAAGGGAGTCTAGAATTGAGACGTTGGCCTTAAACCTACCTCGCAACACGATGTCAATGACCAAGGACGCTGCTTCGGACCCTCAAGAACCCTTGACGAACCTTTAGAACCCTKGAAAACCTCCTAGATCTATTGCAAAAGAACCTTTGAATGTGTCTGAACATGTTTGAGTGTGTTTGTGAGAGAGAATAAGAGAGAGAGAGAGAGAGAGTTGGATGAGTGAGAGAGTGTGCGTCCAAAGAGTGATTAGTTGTGAAATTAATACAAGAGGCTCCCTATTTATCGGCAAGGGTCGAAATCGGCTAAAAGAGGCAATTTTTGGGTGCAATTATGCCCAAAATTGGGCGTAATAATGCCCAAAACTAGGCGCAATTGTGCCCAGTATCAGCTTGGATTTCGGCYGATTTTCCTTGCCTTGAATAGTGTGATTGCGATGATTAATATCGTAATATAATCGTACATGATTTTATACGATTATTATCTGATATTATTGCGATTGTGTCGGATATTATTGCGATATTCGAGATTGCTTTACCTCGAATAGCGAGATTGTAATGAGATAATATCGTAATATAATCGTATAAAATCACGATATAATTGCGATTATGGCTGATATTATCGCGATGCTCGGGATTTTCRGCCTCCTCGGGACGTGTGTCTGGAGGAAAAATTTCCCGGGATGGCCCGCTTTGCTCCGTTTTGCGTTTTTGCTTAAGAAATTTATAAATATTAAACCACAAGTCGAAAAATTATGGAAAA
>SNQN01005679.1:22354-42899 GCA_008642245.1 Bassia scoparia | reverse complement strand
TGCATTCTCTATTAGCCGAATACGTTTTCACACGTGGCGGTAGCACTTTAATAATTTCTTTATATTTTAGTGGTTTTTATTATTTTCAAAAGAAGGAAATCATTGGGGTGTTACATTTAGGATGAAGAACTATACGATGGCAGGGCCCATGCAATGCAAAACTATACAACATGATACATGATGACAAGTCGACTACGGWCAGTTTGGGTAAGGTCAAAGAGGGTACCACACTTAAGAGTAGAGTTGGGTCCATTTTAACCACTTTCACGGCTAGTGATGTATGGTCGAGTTACCCTTTAYGTACACACATCTAGTAACACGTGCACACACSGCATGGGCGGGATGGGATTGACCCTAGCCACGTGATCCATCAAACCACATGCGCTAATGGCAGTATCCCCCCTTATGGCGATCTCGAGCATGGAACAGGCCCGTAGTGAGACTAAGGAGCCTAAGGTGCGACGATATTCCATGGGTCACATGCTGTATGTACGATCCAATAGAAAATGACAATGGAATTATGAGATTCAAGTCTATTCACTTCACTTCACGGTAATTATCCCCAATGAAGTCACCAAACTGTAGGTGTGGGCCTTTACAGGCTCATCCTACGTCGATGTGTTTATGGATTCGAGTCATGGAAATCGCACGTGATTGCGTTGGAGGAGTGTTGTCAATAGAGGCGATCGCCACTTTGCCTATACAAGTTTCTCACGRACGCCCGAAACTTTGTTGCAAAACAATGGCCCCACATTTAGGTCCAATAACCAGCTCGTGGGTTCGGGATTATGATAYCGATTGAATCTTTGACCCAAATTCGCCCGCATGTAGCGGCCTCTTCACGATCYCATTGTAATTCCATTCAATCATATTAATTGGATACACAAGATTTAGTAATATTATCCTTAACGCACCCTCTAACCTAAAACTATTGAGAATATGGATTTCTATTATACATGAATCGCTACCTATCCTAAGAATTGTGACCACTTCGAATTAATCAAATTAATACGGTGTCTTAAATCCGATCGTCCATATTTAAACTGACTCTAATGTGATCTAAACAATTCYGCTCTTATTTAAATAATTATGAGAGTTATATATACAAGAATTAAGAGTAATATATACAAATTCTCTTACCTTGAATCGCTTATCAAAACAAGGATTAGAATATCAAAAACTTCACCTCTGAACGAAATACTTATCAAAACAAAAGAAATTGTTAGTATTCACAATAATGATGATAATAGTGATAGTAATAAGAACAAAGAAAATTAAAGGTTATTTACATATTGAAAATTAATAGATGATTTAATTAAACCTATATATTTACATGCATCTAAATCTATATGAATTCCTATGCTTTTTAATTATATTTATTAATTTTAAACAAAACTCAAAGTATTGTATTAGTCAACATTAACAATAAAAAGAAGATGGTGATTTAAATTGAATAATACCAAAGATTGTACCTATATTCGCACGAAAAMGACTCCAAAATTTGACAAGGAATTCGAGAATTCAGGGTTTTAATGAGTGATTTGTGTTTTGTGAAWAGAGTGAGTTAGAAGAGAWGTTTGAGAGAGCTTTTGTTTGCACGTACCCCGAGAGGGATTCGTTAATTCGCGAATGAGCACCCGATGGTCGTATTTATAGGTGTAGGGGTAAATAGGAGAAGGAAAAGGAGCGTATATATGCTTCCTAGGAGTGTATATACGTTGCTGCCACGTGGACGGCCACGTCAGCAGTGTATATACANCGATTGAATCTTTGACCCAAATTCGCCCGCATGTAGCGGCCTCTTCACGATCTCATTGTAATTCCATTCAATCATATTAATTGGATACACAAGATTTAGTAATATTATCCTTAACGCACCCTCTAACCTAAAACTATTGAGAATATGGATTTCTATTATACATGAATCGCTACCTATCCTAAGAATTGTGACCACTTCGAATTAATCAAATTAATACGGTGTCTTAAATCCGATCGTCCATATTTAAACTGACTCTAATGTGATCTAAACAATTCYGCTCTTATTTAAATAATTATGAGAGTTATATATACAAGAATTAAGAGTAATATATACAAATTCTCTTACCTTGAATCGCTTATCAAAACAAGGATTAGAATATCAAAAACTTCACCTCTGAACGAAATACTTATCAAAACAAAAGAAATTGTTAGTATTCACAATAATGATGATAATAGTGATAGTAATAAGAACAAAGAAAATTAAAGGTTATTTACATATTGAAAATTAATAGATGATTTAATTAAACCTATATATTTACATGCATCTAAATCTATATGAATTCCTATGCTTTTTAATTATATTTATTAATTTTAAACAAAACTCAAAGTATTGTATTAGTCAACATTAACAATAAAAAGAAGATGGTGATTTAAATTGAATAATACCAAAGATTGTACCTATATTCGCACGAAAAMGACTCCAAAATTTGACAAGGAATTCGAGAATTCAGGGTTTTAATGAGTGATTTGTGTTTTGTGAAWAGAGTGAGTTAGAAGAGAWGTTTGAGAGAGCTTTTGTTTGCACGTACCCCGAGAGGGATTCGTTAATTCGCGAATGAGCACCCGATGGTCGTATTTATAGGTGTAGGGGTAAATAGGAGAAGGAAAAGGAGCGTATATATGCTTCCTAGGAGTGTATATACGTTKCTGCCACGTGGACGGCCACGTCAGCAGTGTATATACAMTTCTGCTCTTTCCCTATTTTGCCGAAAAAATCTTTGGGAATCTTTGTATATTATTCCCTTAACCTATAATCCGAGAATATTCTAGAATTTGGCTATCTTGGACARCAAGATTACGCTTCTAGAACATTCCGGATTATTYCTGAGTTTTCTAGATTTCTACTAGAATTCAGAATTTATTTGTTTTGAAAATTATTCTATAAAATGTTATAAATGTTGTAAAAATCAGAAATATAACCTAAAAATACTGGTGGATTCAGAAAAATGAGAAGAATGAGATAAAAAGTGGAAATATTAGAGATGACCCTTAGAAGTTACTCTAAAAAATCCTATTACTAAAGGTGGAAGGCCTAAAATAGAAAATAATTTAAGTAACTAAAGATAAACACTTTCTGCCTTTTATCGGACCCTCAGTGTATGGTTTCCGGCTTAACTTCACTTCGGTTTGTCCCAAAGGGTTTAATTCATGGATTTTGTCTTATCTATAGGAATTGGACCAATCGCGAAATTATACTTTTCATCACTGACTATTTAATTTGGGGAGACACATTAGGGTGTCTACAGTAACACAATGTGTTGTGCACATATGTGTAACATTGGATGGATTGTGTTACTAGTTGGTTGAATGGATTATATGCTTGGAGTTGGATGGACTTTATTACATGTCAGTTGGATTGAGTATATGTTGAAAAGTTGGATWATATATTAAAATGTACATGTTTTGAAACTATTTTGTTCCTATTTGAAAGGAACTGGTRCTCTAATTACAAATGAAACCCTGCCGAATGTTTTGTAAAAATATTAGTATACTTTGTTAAATTTACATGGATATGTTATATGGAATAAATTACTACTACCACCACCACCACTACTACCACTACTACTACTACCAGATGATAAATTACCTACCGCTAGGTGGTAGGTATTATTGTAGGTAAATACCTATTGTTGAAGCCGTAGGTAAATACCTATCGCTTTTACTGCAAAGGTTGTAAGTATTTAAACTATTGTCAAAGTAGTACGTAAAGCGTAAAGGTGTAAATAACGGTAGATAAATGTACTTACTGTCAAATTGGTAAGTATTTTGGAAATTACCTACTATCCATGTAGCTATCAACACGTACCTACCGTGAGCAGTAGGTAATCCTGTACCTACCGCATTTTTAAACAATTACCTACCACTTTGACGGTAGGTAAAAGCACAATTCTTGTAATTACTCCCGAATAGATGAATCTTTTGTTGAATTTAATTCTTTTACCAGATGAAAATTGTTGAAAAAAAAWTTATGTGATGAAATTTTTTACGCATGAAATTATACACTAAGTTGGTATTGAATATAACTCCCCTATATATGTGGTATTTTACCGACTTAGGGGGAGAATTGGAATAAGTTGGCAAAATTAAATAAACTGGTGATCCCTATAATGATAAATTGAAATGTTGTCGGCCAACTTTCGTCTATATGTAATCAAGATATGTTGCACATGTATGACTTGATTTATATACYGTTATGACCCTTCTAGAAGCATAAAGAGATACATTTTGGTCATATCATGAGTATATATTTAGATAAATCTTGCTAATTATACATGAAACACTACACCTGAAATGTAGATTATATGATCGATTCTAAAATAATTATTTGACACATGACAAGATGGTGTTGTTGATACTTTTTAAAGTGTGACGATATATTGATATCATTGTGTAAGAAATACTCTAGAAGTGGTATAGATATCTGAATTATAATAGATGGCTTATGTCATAAGAAAGGTTATAATGGTACTAATGGATGACAAATTTATYCGGATATCACTATGARATAGCATGCAAATGAAAATTAAATTTTGAAGTWTATTATGATACCGATATATGATGGAACTGATAGMTATTATGCATATGCAGAATAAGGGGTCCAAAATTATAGTCTACTTTGATGTCAATATATCAATAATAATCAAAACTTATCATGGATCATAAGTCCAACAAAATATAAATAATGATGATGATGATCAAGATTTTCATGGACAGATTCATCTAAAAAATGATTTTAAGAATCACACTGTAAAATGGTCTTATATTTGAGTTTATATTCATGTGCATATGTGAGTCATAGATATAAATGGATTATTTGTTGTATATATAGGATTTAAATCTAGATGTGATTTTTCTTTTCAACCAGTATTAAGGAGGAGTAACGCAGTAACAATTTAATTGGGCAACATTTCATTAGGGACGCTTTTTAAAGAGAAATTAAGGGTTAAATCGAGCAAATTAATTAAATAATTTAACACTAATAACATATATTCTTATTTTCTTTGTGTTAAAATTATTTTACTTAATTTACTCTTTTTAGTCCCTTACATTCTCTTCCTTAAAAAGCGTGTCAAACGAAAGTTGCAATTAATTGTTACGGGGATATTTTTTTAACTTGTTTACATCACATTGTGCATTATTACTTTTCATAAGTATATAATGTTGAACATGAGACTTTGTCTTATAAAGACGAATTTACAATTTGATGGATATTTACAAGGAGAAGTTTATATTTCATTCTAAAAAAATTATACGTGTTATGAATCATGCTTAAAAGGTTCCTGGAAATTTAAGACACAACATTCAAATATGTAACCTCCAACTCTATGTTTGATAAATGAAGTGTTGATATTGTTATAAACTCCTGAGAGTAGATGATTTAATTAATGTACACCTCAACTTGAATTTGAGCATGTACGTGAGTGTAAATTACTCTTTTTGGTATATTGGAAAACTCTCGTGACAAAATGAAGTGTGTATTAAAGAATAACATATGTAATGATAAATTATTGATCAACATTTGTATTGTATAAGACTCCAGAAGTAGGCAATACATTTAATGGGTAAGACATTAAAACAAAATATGGTAAACCTTTGTACATTCCAGTAGTATATCAGAAACGAAGAAGCATCGCTCAAGTTCGAGTGAACATTTGAAGATTAAATCCAATTTCAGGAGGATAAACTTTCAAAAATGCTGCAAATGTTAAGCTACTACTCGTACTAAAGACACAGATTCTTTATACTCGATGATCTCAAGTTATTGTATTCATCAGGGGGAGAAAGTGCATGTGTGCTCTTTTAGTGTAATCTCATCTATGACTCAATTTTTATAATATGAGTTGAATTTTTTTGATCTGATCTGAAATTCCTTTATCTGAATTTCTCTATCTCATGTGATTTAATTTTATTTTTTTAATAAGCACTAGGCACTACGGTGCTTAAATAAAATTAAACTGAACATTAGCTTAAGTCAGCTTAGTAAAAAAAAATCAACTCCCTTAAAAATTCTTAAATTTTCAATAAAATAAGTTTAGTTTATTTGATAAATCCAATCATAAATTTAATTAACGGGAATAGAGTCTAAGCCATTCATCATGTTCTTATAGCATGCCAAATAAACTTATGCACACGGTTAATTGACGATATATCAATTATCAAAAACATTCTTGATTTGTTTTTTTAAATTTGAAAACCATAAAACTCATTAACTACCAGCCAAAGATAGACATGTATCACGTATTGAGGGAAATTTGATCATATTCATTATCWGATAGAGGGAATTGATGAATGTTCAAAGCAAAAAGGTGTGTAAAACCTCAAAGGTTCGTTCACAAAACCGATTATCTAATAGTTATTTAGGACAAATTATGTGACGATCATACTAAACACACACATTGCTCAACAATCTGTGTATGTTTCCCATCTAGGAACGAACACACAAAATACTACAYGAAATAAAGGGCTACACCAGACAGGAGTACCCAAGCAAATGTAATGGATTAAGGTGGCATAATATGTTAGAATATGGAAAGTCTAGTCGATCAAAAGATTCATACTACTTAGGAAGTTTGGTAAACAAACATTAATCCACCAACATTTCCGAAATCAAATGATACATAATTGGTCCACTCTTGCATTCCTTTAGGAAGCAGTATCTTCATAATAAATTACTCTCTATGTAGCTAAACCTGTTGTTTTACAAATGGGGCACAAATTTTTGTGTGYCAACCATTGTTTAACACACTCATGGTGGAAATCATGTCCACAATCCAATGTTCCTAGGTCTTCTCCATCATGGTACTCTTCCTGTTGAACAAAGTGAATGATTAAATATAACCGAAACTACAAAAAGAAAAGAAAAAGAACCCATGGACTTGTATCATATCATTCGTCAAACACGCATAACTAATTATTACCTGACAGATACAGCAAGGTTCAGGATCAATGTGATCATCACTCATAGTATGTATATACTTGTGCTGCTTCAGATGTTTCAAAATTGATTCCTCATTCAATCCAGTGCAAACATTCCCAATGCGCTCTTCCAGAGCCAACAACTCCTATAAACGCAATAACTATTAACAGCATGCCAGTGTAATTAGTCTGCAGAGAACTCAGCTAAGAAGATAGATTACCTCATATGACATGTTATCAACATCAAGCCGCATGTCCCTGTGTTGATCATGGACATCAGCCATACCTAATAAGACTGACTGATCAAGTATCATAACATCCTGCATACAAAGATAACACCAATACAGTAAATCAACAGCCATACATCTTATCCAACACTTGGCTCATAAAGAAAACAATGTSAACCATAACTAATTAATCAAAACTATAGCACATGTTTCCTACATACAACAAAATGCAACAGTAAACTCCTAGTCCCTCTTTTAATAGAAGTATTTCAAGATAAATAACATCATTTGTGGCATGTTTGCATCAGCTTCAGTTTCGATTCCCTTCTGAATTGACTAACAGTCTTCCGCAAAGTCAAGATATAGAAAAAAAAATGGGGGAAAAAATACAGTTTTGCAATTATGTGACTGCAACATGAATGACAGACATCACTAACCTAGGTTGTACAACAATGCCAATGAGCCAATACAAATGAAAGAAGACATGCCTAAAAAAGAATATAACAAGAATAACTAACTATTTATGCCAAACGATAGTTGGGTGGGTTTCAGTCAAAGATATAATCATGCTATGGTAATTTGGCCAGTGCAATTCACAGACACAAGTAGATTGACAGCCACGAGGAGAGGTGGTGGTGGTGGTGGAGAGTGGAGACTTTGAGAACGAAWACAAGGGCACCAAGGAGCATGTAATGCAAACAGAAACTAAAGTTGGGGGAGAAATATGGGGATTGATCATTGGTGGTGCAGTCAAGTACTCATATTTAGTACCTCTCAAGAAAATAATAAAATTAAAAAAACTCATGTAGTACATTGACAACAAAATCTTAAAAAAATAAAAGGCAAAATAAACTAGCATAGAATGCTACTTGTAAGGTTCCTGAATGTAAAGCAGATACAATAAATTGTAGGATAACAATAAGTCTATAATATGGAAGATTGGAAGAGGTAAGTAGGGTTAAATATTCTTTATAATAATAATAATAATAAAAGGACACACTACAATAGGACAGAAATTTAAGAACTGGAAGTACAGGTAACATGAAAGGCAGAATAGGAGAAAAAGCCTTTACAAGGATGGAGAGAAACATGCCAAAAACATGTGACATCTTAAAAAGTAACAATTCAAAAAATGGTCAAAATTCAATCCAAAATTTTCCACCAATTATAAATGTAATTTGAACCTAACACCTGCAAAATTTACTATTATTGTTAACTACGGTATCAAAGACCCAAATAATTACAAAACAAAAACTTCAATAACTTACGAACATTTATACATACCATCCTGTTTTTAAAATAATGAGAAAACATTAATTTATATAAAATACATTAATTTATATAAATATATAGTGCGGTAAATCTGTCTATGCTCAAATTAATGACTGAATATATAATGTGGCAAACCAAACTGAATATATAGTGCGGCTTATTAGAAAAATCTTTATTCTCTCGCACATGTAACCTCATTTAATCTTGAAGGTAACCTTATTTTGTCCATACAAATAACCTCAAAGGTAAGATGTATGCAAAATCAATCAGTTAAAAAAAGTAATAGAATTTGTTGTTTCAAGTAACCCCTAAGCTTTGTTTCGTTAATTTGAAGAGTAATTCTATTTTTTCAAAAAGGTAAACCTGCCACACCATTAGGGTAACCCCTATTCATCATGCTAATCCCATCTAAACTTCCTTATAACCGCCAATTATCATTTAGCTATCTTATACGTGAGATGAAATAGGCCACCACGCCATTAACTAATGGTGAAGCTTGCCACATACGACACATCTAAGACTTTGTGATGAGAAAATATGTTAATTCACTCATGACCCCAAGAGAAATGAAACAACCTAGAAATTCGACATATAACCTAAATTTATTACTTCTTATTAAGGTTTTACTAGATTGTGCCCGTACTTGCACGGTATATAAAAGATAAATTAAAAAAAAAAAAAAAAAAAAAAAAAAAAAAAAAAAAAAAAACATAAGTCAGCGAGGATTTCGGAAGTGGGGTGACAAAATTAGGACATGCTAAACTTGGATACGAGTAAAAACAAATACAATAATACTAATTGTTGAATACTTCAAGTCTCGCATTTTAAAATACCAAATTATATAATTTTTTAAAATTTGCGATTGGTTTTTGCTAATTTGCTAAATGCATGATTTTTCTTTCCGAAAGTAGGGTGACAATTGTCACCGCCACTGTAAGAAGTATATGACAATTTATATATTTGTATATAAAAAAAATAAAGATAAATTGACATCAACAACTATAATTATGGTCAATCTTCAATAATGTTATATATCACTTTCACTTATTTTTCTCAATTCTAATGTGACAAATATGATATTCATTATGATAATATGAACTATATGTTCTTATTTACTTCATCCATTTCATAATATGTACTCCCTCCATT
Organism: Bassia scoparia; assembly: GCA_008642245.1. Classification (NCBI taxonomy): domain Eukaryota; kingdom Viridiplantae; phylum Streptophyta; class Magnoliopsida; order Caryophyllales; family Amaranthaceae; genus Bassia; species Bassia scoparia. The sequence goes on along the minus strand of SNQN01005679.1, from coordinate 33,297 downwards.
CCATATTATTCTATGAACTTTCCCCATTTGGCTATTTCAYAATGATTTGTGCATTGTGCTTTATTCTATTTTTGGATATGCTTTTACTATTTTTTAATGAGGACCTACCACTTCATCTTACTTTGCCCCTTTACACACTCTCTAATCTATTTTTGCCTTTTGACCCAACTTTCATTATAATAGATTTTTCATAATTTTTCGCCCAAATAGTAGATGCACAAAACAATATGAAATGGAGGGAGTACAAAATATGACATTCCTTATACGGAGTAGTTCTATATGAATGTGTTATCTTTTCAAATTGTCAAAATACCTGAGCCATGAAGTAATCAATTAATTAAAACTTTTACCTTAGAAATTTTATTGACTGTGTGAATTTGTTTTAATTTCAAAATACAAATTTTTMTTTTAATTTAAATTTGTGTTTAGGATGGAATAAAATTGGGGAGGAGTATTTTAGAGGGAATGAATGTAGGAGAGGGATTTTAGAGGGAAAGAATATGGTGAGAGTTTGGGGTGGTTATGAGAGTGGCATTTTTTWAATAATATAGATTAGCATTGAAGTCGTGTAAATGACAATATGACAAGCAAACTTCTAAAGTGAATAGATATTTTCTAATATTTGGTTAGAGTTCCTACAAAGTATCCAAAATGCTATATTATGCATAATAGATGCATAGAATCTCACATCCAAAAGCTCCTTGCTACATCAAGAAAAGGCTTAAGTGTAAGGTAGTGATAAAGGTGGGTGTGGTAGTTTTCTTTTTGAGGACATACACCATCGTTTCCCGTTTCAAAGTACAAGATCCCAAGTGGTCAGTTCTTGGTTCATTCAAAGGTTTGTTTAACACAATTTTTAGGTTCATTACTTCATCAATCATTACAAGTGGTCCTTCGATAACTAATTTACTAAAAGGAAACTACTTACTCCATTCTTTCTTACTTGCATTCTTGAGACTATTTGTTTCCAAGGGCACAGCTTACATGTTGAAGTACTTCATGTGTCCCAAAAAAAATGTTACGCTTGCCTGGTTTGTCCATCCCAACTTATAAATGTCACACATCCATTTATTGTAAAACCTCATATTAAAATAATGYCTCTCACATCAATTTTGTTCCCACTCCCCACTAAAAAATAGTAACTTGTGCTATTGATCTTCTGCTCCCTCCATTTCAAAAAGCTTTTCACATAAACCTTTTGAGGTGTTTCCAAAAAAAATGTTAGTTCGTTGAATTCAAAATATTTTCCTTTTGGTAATTATTTTTTCACCAAATTAACCTTATTAACACTAATTACCAAACTAACATTAATGATTAACCACTCAATCGCTCTAATTGCTCCCTTAAAGCTCCCTACACTTTCTATTTTGGGAATAAATTATCTCTACCTCTTATCTCTCGCATAGGTCCCCTTTCTTTTTACTTTCTATCTATTTCCTCTCTAAAAATTACCTAGGAGTTCGTGAATTGAGAAGTGTCTGCTTTCTTTTTTCCCCATGTTTTTATTGGTTGAATTCCAAAAGTCTAGCCTTCCAATATTGTTTGTCAACCGCACATCCATATGCTGCTTAATAACTTGGTTTTTGCCTATATTTTTTACACATAGCAATTTCCTAATTTTTTCTTGTTTTCTTTAAATTTCTTTTTTACCCTTTTTATTTTTTTTCCTTTTTTGTTGTAAAAGAATTCTTTTTTTCCTTTTTTTTCCAATTTTCCTCTTATTTCCTTTTTTTASAAAAATATTTTCCTATGACTAACATTTCTACGTTTAATAATGAAATTGAACGGAATTGGCGACATGTGTCATCTTCCATCTTTCCCCTTTTTTTAATATGTCACTTTAGTACATGACATTTTACTTTTCCCCTTTTCACTTTTTTGGTTTAAAATGAATTCTTATACTTCATAACAGAGGAATTGAAAGGATTGATATCACTTGATATCTCCCCTTTTTTACGAATACTTTTTTTTTACTTAATAATATGGCATGTGGGGATTGAAAGGAATGATAGACATGTGACAACTTTTTTTCTTTTTTTTTTTTTTTTGCTTAAAAGAATTGTTTAATTATTTGCATTTTTCTTTTTAGGGAATTTGAATTTCTTCTTAAAAATTAATATTTATTTTTTACAAAATTTTAAAAATCATTGAATATTCACTTGTGTATTCTTTATTTCATTTATGAAATATTCTCCGTAATAGTTACAAAAGACATTATTTTCTTTTTTTAATTCTTTCTATTCTGTAATTTATTTCATTTTGGAAAACACGACAATTATTCATTCTTTTCTCTCTCATCTATCACGGCAGATGAATCTAGCAATTTCAACATGACGAAATATCATAGAAAACTTGATTTTTCATTAAAATATTTAATCGTTTTGTTATTGTTATTTTGATTTTTTCATCATTGTATACCTATCATTACTTCTCACCATTATAAAATCAAAGTCAAATGCAAAGTGAACCCGTGCGGCCGTGCCTTGCACGGGCCAAATACAAGTTCACTTTAATTAAAATAAAAGCAAAAAAACAAGGATATTTATTATACTAAACCAATCAATTTATCATACCAAATCTTATCACACTAGTTTTCTCCTTAATGCACATGCATGATGCAAATATGTGTAGCATAAATGCTAGAAAATAAACTCCACTACTCTGTGAGAAGCTTACCTCAAAACGTAATCCTTCTCCTCTACGCATGATATCCAAGACATTGCGAAGCTGTTCCCGAAAAAAAAAAAAAAAGTGTTAATTCAAGTTATCCACATATAAAACATAAATGTAAAACATGAAAATCGGGAAGTCTACCACACATAACACAAGATTGAGATTAACACAGTCAAAATTTCAATAGTGACAAAGGTTAACTGTCTGAATAACAATGTCCACTTTCGGCTCATCAACCCACCATCCCAGCAATAAAAAAACTTAAATTAGCATCCCATATCTAACAGCATTAGTATTGATGTACTAGAGCACCTACTACTCTACGCAATCTCCCTCAAAATCAGTGTCTTCTCATCACAACTAAGGTCATATCTCATCAAAAAGCCATTAGTCTAATTCAGGAAGAACTACCACACTTACGAAAGAAAGAAATGGGTCCTATGCAATTCATGTGTCAAATGCTTTTTACACCAGAAYAAGGTATGATAAGCACATAACAGCAAACCAAAATCTCTGCAAACWAGTGCATTGGACAGGATAGACCATGTTAAGGTTAAGAKAATTCACTTCTACTAACTCTTAGTCTTTAAAAAAGACTGTTAAAGAACATTCGACTGAAATTGTTTACATGTAATAATATATGGCAATCCAAATTAAATATATATTGAGAASAGACTCCACATGGTAAATGAAATGCAACTCAAGTTCCAAACTGGATTGGCAGAGGTGGCAACACATCATTGCTTATCTTTTGTCACAAAAGGCCCATCAAATTGAACTTTATTTCAGATACATGCATAATTCAAAAAATTAGAAATTTGGGTATACAAGCATTGCAAACTACAAGGTGATAACATCACAAACTTAAGATCCAAGACTTTTGAAGTATGAAGGAATGATGATGGAGGTGTAGAAAGGTTGAAGTGAGATAGAGAAGAGAGGATATTATTTTTCTAAAAGAAAAAGTTGTGGACCCCTCATTAACTCACAGTTTAACTATTCCATTGTTCTTAAGTAACCCCACTCATTCTAAATAGTTTAACTATTCCATTGATCTTTGGGAGCACCTAGCCCTAAATGTTCAAAGAATACCCCAAGAGTTTGTACATGTACTCAACCTTTCTTTGTTTAGGTTGAAAAAAACACCTTGAAAATAATTTTCTTCCATTTTTTGTTTTGCTATACTTAAGAGGTGAAAAGGTGCTCTTCAGATTTTCGGTATATGCTACACCTCTTTGCAATTTTACTTCTCTTTCTCTCATCTATCAACTGATTTCTCCGTTTTACTTCCTATTTTTCTCTTTCTACAYAAGTGTTCGGTGTTCCTTAAGAAAACAAACAAATTCCGTACCAAAATGTTCTACAGTGACTTAGTGATAATTGCCTGCCTTGAAAATAATTTTCTATGAAAAAACATGGTCATCAAAACAAACAAACCTTTAGCTAACAAACTGGCAGAGAGTAATACCAAAATGAGGTAATGAGTTCTTACAAGAATTCTAACCAAGCAAAGAATATTCTTTAAAAGTGTCACTATTGCAACCCTGACACAAGATATTGTGCAATGTGTTCAGCAAGATCTTGTTTTAACTTTATGATTAGGAAGAGTTACCTATGCCCTGTGGTAGTTAATCTTTTGTTTTCTACAGGCTTGGGAGATTTAATTTCATGCAACTTCACTAACTAGTACCTCTTTTTGGTTGCTTGATTGGTGTAACTTACTTAATATATTGATCCCCCTCATTTATATTACTCCCTCCGTAACACAATTCTCGCAACGATTTGACATAACGATTTGACATAAAGTAGAGAGAAAAAATGTGAAATCGTTGCGAGAATTGTGTTACGGAGGTAGTATAAAGTAGCACCCAAAGTCGAACATCCCACGCAGATACTCAGAAGAAACGATTACTCTTAAAAAAGAGACCTTACAGCACCAGATAAATAGATATTTATAGCATCATAAAGATATACAGTACAATAATAAATGATAAAACAATAAAGGATAGTTATAAAAAACATACCTCAGACACAAGCCTGCTTCTCCCTTCACCAGCAGCTGCTAGAGCTCGAAAAGAATAGGGAATCCCAACAGCGCCTTCTCCTTGCCTCTCGATCCACAATGCTGACCTGGAATGTGACTGACTACGCCCCTGGCTTCCATCATTAGAGGTCAGTAAACCATCTTGTGAAGAAGCTGGACCAGAACGTTGACTACTGTTACTGCTTTGGCCTGCAACTTCAGACCCAACTGTTGATAACAATGATCTGCGAACATATTCTGACAATCTTCGGGAATGTTGTGATGCAGAGTGGCGGTGAGGAGCCCAACTAGGTCCTGGCGTACTATGGGAAGCTGAAGCAGAAGTGGTGCGAGAACTTGACAGAACATTTCTAGAGCTACCTACATTACCACCACTTAGACTCCAATTCGTTGGGTTTTGAGCCAAATTCCTTGCCTCMACTGGAGGTATAAACATAGGATGTTCTGCAATATTCCTAGACATGTTCCTAGAGTTCAGGTCTTCTGGCAACACATCCCTATCTCCAGAGATAGCATTTGATGAACTTCCATGCCTTAAATTAGGAGCCCCATTCCACCTATGAGATTGCACATTTCGTCGAAGGGCAGGTACACGCAATATGACGGGTTGGGTTTGTGGAACTGGGTTATCTGAGGGAATTGGCGGTGACATCAAATCAAGGGGTGGACTCATAGGCACAAATCTTAATGGTTGATGAGGTGCAGTAATATCAGGACGGCGAGAACCAGCACTGGGAACTGCTGGTAAAAAAGAACTATTTGGCATTGAATCCTGCTGTATTGAGGGATTCACTCTCAAACGATAGTTCCTCTGAGAGGTTTCTGGCCCTCCAGGTACACATAAAGGACGAACGTTCTCAGCAGGAATTCCTCCACCCATGCCTAACCCAAGTCTTGGGTTGACAGGTTCTGGCAGACTAATGCTAGGAGAATTTTCTGATGGAATGGATACATTCACACTGCCATGGGCATCATAGCGAGGAGGGACTGCTTGCCACAGACCATCATCCACTCTGGAAAAACAACTTCCACTAGATGACTGTCCAGCATTTCCTTCAAGAGTCTTTCTCTTACAAGAAAGACGACGGCCATCCAATGAACAACCAGGCCTGCCTTCATCTTCTTCAACAAGAAAACCACCACTTCCAGATGAAGAAGCAAAYGGATCAGAGGAAGAACTTGAAGAAGAAAAGAATTTTTCCTCAAATCCAATAGGTTTTGAGGGGTGGGGACAGTTTAAATCATCACCAACTCTATGAAAATTTCTGTCATTTAGGTCATGATTTTGTAAAGCTGAATCACCGTCAGAACTTCGTAAGAATGAGGGACCCGACACAACTGGATTACAACCAAGGTTTAAATTAACCCCTGAGTGTGAGACAAAATTTGTCGGCTCATATTGCTGGTCCTCTAACCTCAATGCAGAACCAACAGAGCCATTCATCGAAGAGGACCATCCACTTTGACTCATCTGTTCATCATAACTAACCAGGTTCTGAGCATTACCCGAACTCGATTCACCAATATTCCATCTATTAAAGTCTCGCCCATCTTGACTAATACCACCCATAAATGTATCTGAGCTACTCGCTGGAACTCTATACTCAGACAACCTGCTTTCAGCAGGACTCCGGAGATTATTCCAGCAAATTTGCTGCTCTACACCCACATTGCTTGATGGAGAACCATAATCAAAGTTTATTGAATCAGGCAGGGAGCCAACAGCACTTCTCTGTCCCTGCATCACAACTTGTGTATTCCTCTTGTTGGACACCAATCTAATGCCACAAAAAAAATCAATAACAAATTGACTGTATGTGGTGGAGCTCCTGAAACTGAATTCACAAACGAAAGTACATTAGGTAAGTCTAAGATGTCATCAAGCAAAAATAACTCAGTTAAAGAAATCAGTAGGTTAAAAAAAAAAAAGTAAACTTCATCCAGAAAATGAGAATTTCATTGGCAATCAGGAAGCATTTAACCCCACAGCTAAAATAACCAGAACGAAAACAAGGTCGTGATCAACAACAACAATCTAATGAGAGCTAACAAGGACACTCTCAATTGGATAATACAACTCGATAGAGATAGAGCGAGCAACAAAGTACAGAAAACAAACCATAAGGGAGAGATACATGATTAAGAAAATATAGTCAGATTTACATACGAATGCCTAAAGAACCTTGTTCTACGGCTAGCAAGGAAAACATTCATTAACAGAAAGACAAGCATAAACTAAACCAAACAACGGTATCTGAGTTCATTCATCAATTTGAAATAATAAAGATTAAAACGATGCTTAACAGCTGTATATCAAAGCAAGCATAACAGCATAAACAAGGAAATTGCATCAGCAGCTAATGCTGAAGTAATGCCGACATGATAAATTATTAACAAATGAAACTTTTTTTACCATTACAATAACAACCCAAGTTGAGGGTACTCAAAATCATGTCATTTTTTAACAATTATTTTGTCACTAAAAATATTTTTTAAACACAGCAAATACCAGCATTATATTTAACACAAAGGTTTGAAGCTTTCTGACATTCCAATGTATATTTTTCAATCTCTTTATATATAACAGCATAATTCAGCTAGAATAAGTTTAATTATTTTTTTTAAAAAAGAAATTAACAAACCTACCTCCTTAATTCCTAGATGTCCAGTTAACTGAAACACATTATGAAATAAATTCACAAATGAAATAAAATCCAACTTTTTAAAGGGTGAATTAAAGATTACTTAGATGAAAACTCGGACTAGTAATTATTAATCAGTAAAGCACAAAAAGCTTTAAGATTCAAGAAGCAAAAGTAATCCAATGAAAAAAAAAATGAAATCAATCAAAGAACGATGAAACAAACGAAACAGCCCGTCATCAGACAATACATAAAAACCGCACACCTCAATGATGGATCTGCCTTCCCGAAAATGAGATGTAGAATTTATGGAAGACAATATGGAGAAAACAGTATGAAACAAATTAATTTTTTATTCTTTTATGTAAAAAAAAGGAAAGAAAGCAACCCTTACCTTCTTTCGATTGAAATTCTCTCTCTAGAAGAGGGAAGAGCGCGGAAGGCGAGATAAGAGAGAGGAGAACACAAACCCACGAGCAAAGGAGGAAGAAGAAGAGTGAAGGGGTTGAAATGCAATGAAATGTATGTTAAATGGAATGAATGAAAAGAAATTATAAATTCTTATTATCTATAATATTGTGATAATACTGAGGTCCAAGATAAGAAAGAGGGAGTCAGAGTAAATCTTTGATTTAGGAAAATCAGCCAGCTTTATATAACGATTTTTTTATTTTTTGTTCATATATATATATGGCGGTACAAGGTGTTGTTTGTTGAGTTGGGAGTTTCTTTGTTCTTGAATGAAACAACTTAGGACAACACCAAGTCCCAACATTGAAAGTTTTTCGTATCATATTTGATTTGTTTTGTTGATTTGTGAGGGGGGCTACTACTAATCTTGTTGAGTAGGCAATAAATTTTTAGGTAGGGCTAATACACCTTCTTCACATTGCACCAAAATACTATGACTTCCATTGCACCATTGTTTTTTTTTACCTTAGTTTCAATAATGTCTTTGAAAATTCATCAACTAACTAGATTATGACCTCTACTTTTTATCGGGACTCGAGTTATAAACATTCTAATTTTAGTTTTATTTTCTAACTGATTTCATATTTTTCATCATTCATGCATTGTTCAGATTTTTGATATCATGATTCTTTGTGTCACAGAATAATCTCGAAAATCAAAATATATTTTACTTGAATGATCTTATCTTCCCACCTGATATAAATAATAAGATGATGCATGTGCGATGTAAATGAGGTTTTATTTAGTTTTCTTTCTAGGTTATATATTGTTTATCTGATGTTTTGCTTTGTTAGTTCTCTGGTTTATGTTTTGAGACGCACTTCAGTTGAAGCTGTATATGGTTAATTACAAGATACTATAAATAAAAGTAAAAAAAAAAAAAAACAAATATTAGCAAATTGTATTTTTATCAAACTAAACAAAAAATTTGTAATATCTTGTTTGAGACATCATGGATTGCATAGCCACCATATAAAGGAATATCGGATCATACCGGCATATATACATAATAATATGAACTTCAACTATTTTAGTATTATACATTATACCTGGCATAATACTATAACAAGATGCATAAAATTGTTTTAAAATGAAATTGTTCGGGTAGAATTCAATGTCATGTATCCTTGCAAAAAAGTAGTGATTGCTTAAACTTTGCTTTTTTACATTATACCTACAGTTTGTAATGGAGCCAATGCATTCTTATAGTAGTTTGTATACATTATACCTATAATTTGCATGATCTAAGAAGGAAAACATACATAACTTAGTAATGCTTTAAAATCAAACTAAAATTAAATAAAGAATGATAATCTGTATTTTGGCTATCCAATTTGGTTTGAAGATTTCTCTGATGGTTGTTCCTTATGTGGTGATGTAGACCATGTCCCTTAGAAATGTCTTGTTCTTCACCCCTCCTCTAATGGATGTGAAAATTATGCTAGAAAGACCACCTAAACTCTCTTAAATTGATAGAGAAAGGACACTCGTGCACTAGTTAGGTCATATCCACACGCTAYTATAGCTCAGTCAACTTTTATGGTGAATGTTAATTAAGCGTAGACAAAAGGGTAATTTCCCCTACCAATCCTCCTAAGTTGCTACAAAGACCATGTCACCAAACCTCTGAACAAGAAGATGGTCCCTTCATTTAACTCTGTTGATAATACATTAAAGTTCATCGACCCTTTAGAAGGATGGGTCATAGTCTCCTATCACCCTAAAGGTAAAAAATCCCTAAAAATTGATGTCCCTTGTGTTCCGAATAATCCTTCTAATGAGTAAGGTGAGGGAAATTGAATCTAGATAATATTTTGGAAATGTTGGATAGGATAATGACATCTCTAAGTTTTCTCACATAATTTCTAGTTGCACGGATTCATCAAAACAAATTAACATCATCTGACCATTGTCAATTAATGTTTTCAGTTCTAGAAAATCAAAATATGTATAAAGCCCCCATATTTAACTGTGTAGTTGCAAAATTTTGGATTTTATGGTTGCAAGGCTCTAACATGTTTTGTTTTGTAAAAAAATATGTAAATTACTAAAATTAAAAGGCAAAGGAATGGAGGAAAAACAAGTTTAGAAATGTGACATGCCAAATAAGAAAGGTTGAGTTACAACTCTCCAATATCCAATACTTGATAGTGTATAATTAGGCTACAAGTTCCAACTCAGAAAATATGATAATTCATTGAGAAAATGAAATGTTCTTTTTTCGTTCTCAAATGCCTACTGGTAACAAAGGCACRCAAAGGGCTAATAATTTGAATTAGGTGATCAAAATACTAAAGGTTATCATACCACTACCGCTATTTGCAAAAGAAATATCGAAATTTAATCAAAGTATCACTTCCAACGATCACATTATTTAGCTATGATTTGTTTACTATTGCAAACTTATATAAGATGACTTCAAATTACGATATATTTCATAGTTCATGTACATTTGATACTCCGTACTAACTTAGTCTTTAACTTGTTAGGCCCCATAATTAAATCTCCTAATGACAATAAGAAGCTTTGTGCAATATTTACGAAATAAGGAAATCAATGAAGTCATCTTCCAACTACAACATGATAATCSTCAGGCCTAATGGCTTTCCCTTAATTTATATTTTCCAAAAATAATAATGGAGCATAATTGGTAATTCAATTTTTCACTCTATCAAAGTCTTTTTTCAAACTAGGAAAAACTAAAAGAAATCAATCATAGTTTCTTAGCTCTAATCCAAAAAATAGATCGAAAAAAACTCTCAACAACAAATCACTTCCGCCTCATTAGTTTATGCTTCACTTTATACAAAATAATTTCAATAAATATTAGTAAATAGACTAAAAGTAGTATTAGGAAAAATTATTGTTGAGGGTCTTCATCTCAGTAAAACACATTCAAGACAATATTCTCATGGCTCTTTGGATTTTCCATTCTTTTAAACGCAAAATAAAGAAATAAGGTTGGGTTGTTGTAAGGTCCATAAGGGTTGCCTTTTCAGGAACACCTACTTTGTTGGTTCTACTTGCGATGTATTGAATACTTGTCATTGTATATTGTGAGAATGCTAGACTTAGTGACCGTTTACATTTTCGAATATGTTAAGTAAAGAACA
>SNQN01005679.1:0-22329 GCA_008642245.1 Bassia scoparia | reverse complement strand
ATGGTGGATCAGATCAATACCCATGTTTCTAGTCTTAATCATCATAGGTTACGCTTTCTGTTGAACAAGTGATGATTAATATAACGAAACTCAAAAAGAAAGAAAAGAACCATGGACTGTATCATATTCATGTCGTCAAACCGCATAATAATATTACTGACAGATTACAGCAAGGTTCAGGTCAAATGTGATCTCATTCATAGTTGTATATAGTTGTGCTGCTTGATGTTTAAAATGATTCTCATTCATCAGTGCAACATTCCCAATGCGCTCTTCCACGCACACTCCTATAACGCAATCCTTTACAGCATGCCAAGTTAATTTAGTCTGCAGAGAACTCAGCTAAGAAGATAGTTACCCATTACATGTTATCAATCAGCGCATTCTGTGTTGATCAATGGACATCGTACCCTATAGACGACTGACAAGTATCATACATCTCCTGATACAAGATAACACCAATACAGATAATCAACAGCCATATTTATTCCAACACTTGCTCATAGAAAACATGTCAAACCTAACTAATTATCAAATCTAGACATGTTTCTTACATACAACAAAATCCTCAGTAACCCTAGTCCCTCTTTTAATAGAGTATTTCAGATAAAACAATCATTTGTGGCATGTTGCATCGCTCGTTTCAATCCCTTGAATTGACTACAGTCTTCGCAATCAAGATATAGAAAAAAAATGCGGGGAAAAAATACAGTTTGTTATTGACTGCCACATGATAGCAGACATCACTAACCTAGGTGGTAAACATGCCAATTTAGCCAATACAATGAAGAGATGCCTTAAAAGAATATACAGAATACTAATATTTATGCCAACGATGATTGTGTGGGTTTCGTCAAAGAATATATCATCTTGGTAATTTGCCAGTGCAATTTCAGACAAAGTGATGACAGCCAGGGATGAGTGTGGTCGGTGGCTGTGAGCTTTAGAACGAACAGCACAAGGATGTAGGGCAACAGAAACTAAGTTGGGTGCGAAATTATGGGTTGTCATTGCGTGTGCAGTTCAAGTTCATATTTAGTACCTCTAGAATCTAATTTTAAAAAATCATGTAGTACATGTGCACACAATCTTAAAATAAAGGCAAAATAATATAGCATAGAATGCGACTTGTAGTTCCTGATTGTAAGCAGATACAATATTGTAGAAGCATACTAAGTCTCGTATAATATGGGATTGGAAGAGAGTAGTAGGGTTAATATCTTTATATCATATAATAAAAGACACACTACCCGAGGACAGAATTTAGAATGCAGTTAGGTACTGAAGGCAATAGGAGAGCCTTTCAGGATGCGAGGAAACATGCCAAAACATGTGACATCTAAACAAGTACATTCAAAATGTCGTCAAAATTCATCCAAAATTTTCCACCAATATAATGTATTTGAACTCACCTGCAATTTACTATTCTTGTTAATACGGTATCAAGACCAAATAATTTACAAAAAAAAACTCATACTACGAACATTCGTTTTACATCCATCCTTTTTTAAATATGGAAACTTATCTATTAATTACATTAATTTTATTCAATATATAGGCGGATAATCTGTCTATGCTCAAATTACATGCCTGATAGATATATGTGGCAAACAATGTTATATGTGCGGACTATAGCAATCTTTATTCTCTCGCCCATGTACTCATTTAATCTTGAGGGTACCCTTATTTGTCCATACAAATAACCTCGGTAAGAGTATGCAATCATCAGTCTTAAAAAGTAATGAATTGTTGTTTTCAGTAACCCCTAGCTTTGTTTCTGTTAATTTTGAAGAGTAATTCTTTTTTTTCCAAGGTAACCTGCCACACCTTGGTAACCTATTCTCATGCTTTCCATCTAACTTCCTTATACCGCAATTATCATTAGCTATTCTTTACGTGGATGAAATGGCCACCGCATTAACTAATGGTGGTAAGCTTGCCACTCAACATCTAGACTATGTGATGAGAAAATTGGTTATTCACTCATGACCAGAGAATGAAACAACCTTAGAAATTCGACATATAATCCGTAAATCTTACTTCTTCGTTATTAAGGTTTTTAAAGTCTTGCCGTCTTGCACGTTGTACACGAAATTAAAAAAAAAAAAAAAAAACATAAGTCAGCAAGGATTTCGGAAGTGGTGACAAATTAGACATGCTAATTGGATAGGTAAACAAAATTACACTATATATTGTTAAACTAGGTCGCTTTTAAATACCATTATATTATTTTTTTAAATTGCGATTGGTTTTGTAATTTGCTAAATGCATGATTTTTCTTTCGAGTAGGGGTGACAGATTGTCACCGCCACTGTAGAGTTATGACATTTATATATTTGTATTATAAACAATAAGTGACATTGCATCAACAACTTATTATGGTCAATCTGCAATAAGTTATCCACTTTCACTTATTTTCTCAGTTATAATGTGACAATATTGATATTCATTTGAATAATATGAACTATATGTTCTTATTTACTTCATCCATTCAAATATTCTCCTCCATTCCATTTATTTCTATGACTTTCCCCATTGGCTATTTTCATAATGATTTGTGCATTGCTGTTTATCTCTTTTTGGTATGCTTTTACTATGTTTTCATGAGGAGCCTAACCATTCATCTTACTTTGCCCTTTCACACTCTCTAATCTTATTTGCCTTTTGACCCACTTTCATTATAATTGAGTTTTTCATAATTTTTCGCCAATGTAATGCACAAAACAATATGAATGGAGGGAGTCAATTGACTTTCCTTCGGAGTAGTTCTATATGAATGTGTGTATCTTTTCTTGTCAAAATCCTGAGCATGACGTATCATTATTAAAACTTTACCTTTAGAAATTTTATTGACTGTGGTGATTTGTTTTTTTGTCAAATACCAATTTTTTTTCAATTTGAATTTGTGTTTTAGATGATATTGGGGAGAGTATTTTAGAGGAATATGATGTAGGAGAGGGATTTTAGACGGAGTATGGTGAGGGGAAGTGTTATGAGAGTGCTTTTTTATATCTAGATTAGCATTGAAGTCGTTGTAAATGAAAATTATGACAAGAAATTCTAAGTTGATAGATATTTGTCTAATATTTGGTTAGGTTCCTACACCGTATCCAAATGCTATATATGCTAATAGATGCATAGAATCTCATCCAAGCTCCTTGCTCTAAGAAAAGGGCTAGTGTAAGTAGTGTAAGGTGCGATGTGGTAGTTTTCTTTTTGAGGCTACTCATCGTTTCCCGTTTCAAGTACAAATATCCCAGTGGTCAGTTCTTGGTTCTGCAAAGTTTTTTTACACAATTTTTAGGTTATTTCTTCATTCTTACAGTGGTCCTTCGATAACTAATTACTAAGGAATACTTACTCCATTCTTCCCTTACTTGCATTCTTGGACTATTTGTTTCCAAGGGCACAGCTTACTGTTGAGTACTTCTGTGTTCCAAAAAATGTTACGCTTGCCTGGTTGTCCCATCCAACTGTATAACTGTCAACACTCCATTTATGTAAACCTCTATTAAATATGTCTTCACATCATTTTAGTTTCCCATCCCCACTAAAAAATAGTACTTTGCTATGATCTTCTGCTCCTCCATTTCAAAAAGCTTCTTCACTAGACCTTTTGAGGTGTTTCCAAAAAAAATTTTGTTCGTTGGATTCAAAATATTTCTTTTGGTAAATTTTTCACCAATTAAACTTATTAACATTTACACTAACATTTGATAACCTCATCGCTCTAATTGCTCCCTTAAAGCTCCTACACTTTCTATTTGGCATACTTATCTCTACCTCTTATCTCTCGCTAGGTCCCCTTTCTTTTTTAACTTTCTATCTCTTTCCTCTCTAAAATTACTGAGTTCGTGATGAAAGTGTCTGCTTTTCTTTTTTCCATTTGTTTATTGTTGAATTCAAAGTTCTAGCTCTCCAATATGTTTGTCAACCGCAGCATTCCATTTGACTGCTTAATAACTTGGTTTTTGCCATATTTTTACACATAGCATTTCCTATTTTTTTTTGTTTTCTTTAAATTTTACTTTTTTCCCTTTTTATTTTTTCTTTTTTTGTTGTAAAGATTCTTTTTTTCTTTTTTTCCAATTTTCCTCTTTTTTCCTTTTGTAGAAATATTTTCCTTCATGGTTTTCTACGTTTTACTGATTGAACGGAATTGGCGACATGTGTCATCCTTCATCTTGTCCCCTTTTTTATATGTCCTTTAGTACTGACATTTACTTTTCCTTTTCCCTTTTTTTGTTTCAATGATTCTGTTAATTCATAACGTAGGAATTGGAAAGGGATGATTCTTGATATTCCCCTTTTTTCGATACTTTTTTTTTACTATATATGGGCATTGGGATTGCAAGGTACTGATAGACCATTGACACTTTTTTCTTTTTTTTTTTTTGCTTAAAGAATTGTTTAAATTATTTGCAATTTTCTTTTTAGGGATTTGAAGTCTTCTTAACATAATATTTATTTTTACAAAATTTAAAAAATTGAATATTCACTTGTGTATTACTTTATTTCCTTTATGAACTATTCTCGTATTTACAAGACATTATTTCTTTTTTTGTATTCATATTCATATTTGTAATTTATTTCATTTTGGAAACACGCATTATTCTTCTGTTCTTTTTATTACGGAGTATGATTAGCATTTCAACATGACGAAATATCATAGAAACTTGATTTTTCCTTTAACATATTTAATCGTTTTTTTTTTTATTGTTATTTTGATTTATCTTGTCTATACTATCATTCTTCTCACCATTATAAATCAAAGTCAATGCAAGTGACCGTGCGGCGTGCCTTTGCCGGCCATACAAGTTCACTTTAATTAAAATATAAGCAAAACAGGATAATTTATTCTTACTAACAATCAAATTTCATACCAAATCTTATCACACTGTTTTCTCTTATGCACATGCATATGCAATAGTGTGCTAATGCTGAACATAACTCCATGACTCCTGTGAGAGCTTACCTCAAAACGTAATCTTCTCCTCTCCGCATGATATCAAGACATTGCGAGCTGTTCCCGAAAAAAAAAAAAATGTTATTCAAGTTATCACAATAAAATAAATAAACGATGAAAATCGGGAAGTCTACCCACATAACACAGATTGAGATTACACAGTCAACATGTTCATAGTGACCAAAGGTTACTGTGCTGAATACAATGTTCATTTCGCTCATCAACCCCATCAGCATAAAAAACTTCAATTAGCATCCCATATTACAGCTTCAGTATGTGATGTACTAGGACTACTACTCTACGCAAATCTCCTCAATCGGTGTCTTTCATCAAACTAAGGTCATATCTCATCAACGCATCTAGTTTTATTCAGAGAATACCCTTACGAAAGAAAAATGTCCTATGCAATTCTGTGTCAATGCTTTTTACACAGAATAAGGGTATGATTCGAGCAATAAGCAACAACATCTCTGCACTAGATGCATTGGACAGGATAACCTGTAGGTTAGAGAAATTCACTTCTCTAACTTCTTAGTCTTTAAAAGACTGTTAAGAACATTCGAGCTGAATTGTTTAATGTTATTATGGCATCAAATTAATATTATTGACACAGACGCCACAGGTAAATGAAATGCCAACTTCAAGTTCCAAACGATTGGCAACCGGTGCAACACATCATTGGCTTATCTTTTGTCCAAGGCCCATCAATTGAACTTTATTATCAGATACATCATAATTCAAAATTAGAATTTGTTATCAAGCATTGCAAACTAAGTAGTACATCACACTTAGATCCACTTTTTGAAGTATGCAAGATGATGATGGAGTGTGTGAAAGGTTGAGTGAGAAAGAAGAGAGGATATTATTTTCTAAAAGAAAAGTTGTGGACCCCTCATTAACTCACAGTTACTATTCCATTGTTTGTAGTAACCCACTCATTCTAATGTTAATCTTCCATTGTATCTTTGGGAGCACCTACCCTAAATGTTCAAGAATACCCAGAGTTTGTACATGTACTAACCTTCTTTGTTGTGGTTAAAACACCTTGAAATATTTTCTTCCATTTTTTGTTTTGCTATACTTAGAGGTGAAAGTGCTCTTAGATTTTCGGTATTATGCTCACGCTTTGCATTTACTTCTCTTTTCTTCTCTTCAACTGATTCTCGTTTACTTCCTATTTTTCTCTTTCTACATGTGTTCGGTGTTCCTTAAGAAAAACAAACAAATCCGTACAAATGTTCTCAGTGACTTAGTGTTATTGCCTGCTTGAACAATTTTCTATGAAACTGCATCAACAACAACTTTAGCAACAAACTGGCAAGAGATGTTACCACATGAGGTAATGATTTTACGAGCTTCTAACCAAGCAAGATATTCTTTAAATGTCACTTTGCCCGTGACACGAGATATTGTAGCAATGTGTTCAGCAGATCTTGTTTTAACTTTATGATAGAAGAGTTACCTATGCCCTGGTAGTTATTTTGTTTTCATACAGGCTTGGAGATTAATTTCTGCACTTCATAACTTCGTACCTCTTTTTGGTTGCTTGATTGGTGTAACTACTTACTTATTGATCCCCCTCATTTATATTACTCCCTCCGGTAACCAATTCTCGAACGATTTGACATAACGATATACTAAAGTTAGAGAGAAAATGTGTGAATCGTTTGCAGGAATTGTTTCCGGAGGTAGTATTAAAGTAGCACCAAGTGCGAAACATCCCACGCAGATATCAGAGAACGCTTACTCTTAAAGAGACCTTACGACCAGATAAAATAGATTTATATAGCTCATAGATATACAGGTACAATATAAATGATCAACAATAAGGTAGTTATAAAACAACCTCAACACAAGCTGGCTTCTCCTCACCAGCAGCTGCTGGCTCGAAAGAACTAGTGAATCCCAACAGCGTTCTCCTTGCCTCATCGATCACAATGTGACCTGGAATGTGACTGCTACGGCCTCTTATGATTAGAGGTCCGTAACCATTTGTGAAGAAGCTGGACCAACGTTGACTACTGTTACTGCTTTGCCTGCAACTCCGACCCAACTGTTGAACATAATCTGCGGAATATTCTGACATCTTCGGTAATTTGTGATGAGTGCGGTGAGGAGCCAACTATCCTGCTACTATGGAAGCTGAGCAGAAGTGTGCGAGAACTGACAGAACACAGTTTCTAGAGCTACTAACATTACCACTTGACTCCACGTTGGGTTGAGCCAAAATTCCTTGCCTCACTGAGTATAAACTGATGTTCTGCAATATTCCTAGACTGTTCCTTGGTTAGTTCTTGGACACTTCCCTATCTCAGAGATAGATTGATAACTTCCATCCTTACTTGGGCCCATTCACCTATAGATTGCAATTTGGACCGAGGGAGGTAACGCAATATGCGGTTGGTTTTGATGGGTTATCTGAGGTCAATGGCCCGGTCGACATCCAATCAAGGGGTGGACTTCCATGGCACATCTTATGGTTGTAGGCTGCAAGGTTATTGACGCGAGATACCAGCAGGGAATGCTGGTAAAAAACTATTTTGGATTAATCCTGCTGTATTGAGGGATTCTTCCAAGATGTTCTGCTGAGAGGTTTCTGGCCTCAGAGTACATATAAGGACGACGTTCTAGCAGGATTCCTCCATCCATGCCTACCCAACGTCTTGGGTTGACAGGTTCTGCCAGATACTATGCTAGGAGAATTTTTGTGGAATGAACATTCACACTGCCAATGGCATCATTAGCGAGGACGGGGCGGCTTGCCACAGACCATTCATCCACTCTGAAAAACACTTCACTGAGACTGTCCAGCAGTTCCTATTCAGAGTCTTTCTCTTACAAGAAAGACGACGGCCATCCAATGAACAAACCGGCCTGCCTTCATCTTCTCACGAAGAACACACTCAGATGAGAGCAAAACGATCCAGAGGCAAAACTTGAAGAAGAAAGAATTTTCCTCAAAAGTTCCCAAGTTTCGAGGGGTGGGACAGTTTAAATCATAGCCAACCTCCTATGAAATTTCTTCGTTAGGTCATGATTTTGTAAAGGCTGAATTCACCGTCAGACTTCGTAGATGAGGACCCGACACACATGGATTACAACCAGTTTAATTAACCCCGAAGTAGTGAGACAAACTTGTCGGCTCATATTGTGTTCCTCTAACCTCATGCAAACCAACAGAGCATTCATCGAAAGACCATCCACTTTGACTACATCGTCATCTAACTAACCAGTGTTCTGCGCAATTACCCGAACTCGATTCACGCAATATTCCATACTATTAGAGTCTCCCCGCTTGCTAATCCACCCTATGTATCTGGCTACTCGCTGGACTCTTAATCGACACTGCTTTACAGATCCGGAGATTATGTCCAGCAACTATGACTCTCTACACCACATATGCTTATGGAACCAATAATTCCCAAAGTTTATTGAATCAGGCGGGACAAGCACTTTCTGTCCTGCACACTTGTGATTCTCTTGTTGGCCCCAATCTCATGCCACAACAAACTCAAATAACAATCTCTGATGTATGTGGTGCGCTCCTGAAATGATTCACAAACGAAGTACATTAAGGTAAGTCTAAGTGTCATCAAGCAAATCATCAAGTTTAAAAATCAGTAGCGTTACAAACAAAGTAAATTCATCCAGAAATGAGAATTTCATGGCATAGGAGCATTTAACCCCACAGCTAAATAAACCGACGAAACAAGGTCAGTGCTCACACAACATTCATGGAGCTACAGCACTCTCATTGGATATACATCGTGAAGTAGGCGGCAACAGTTACAGAAAAACCATAGGAGGATACTGATTAGAAATTAGTCAGATTTACATACGAATGCCTAAGAAACTTGTTCTCGGTAGCAGGAAAAATTCTTAACAGAAAGATCAGCATAAAACTAACCAACAACGCTATTGAGTTCATTCATCAATTTGACATATAAAGATTAAAGACGATGCTTACAGTGTATATCAAGCAGCATGACAGAATCAACGGAAATTGCAATCAGCAGCTATGTGCAGTAATGCGACTGATAATTATTACAAATGAAACTTTTTTCTTACAATAAAACCAGTTGAGGGTACTCAAAATCATGTCATTTTTTAACAATTATTTTGTCACTAAAAATATTTTTTAAACACAGCAAATACCAGCATTATATTTAACACAAAGGTTTGAAGCTTTCTGACATTCCAATGTATATTTTTCAATCTCTTTATATATAACAGCATAATTCAGCTAGAATAAGTTTAATTATTTTTTTTAAAAAAGAAATTAACAAACCTACCTCCTTAATTCCTAGATGTCCAGTTAACTGAAACACATTATGAAATAAATTCACAAATGAAATAAAATCCAACTTTTTAAAGGGTGAATTAAAGATTACTTAGATGAAAACTCGGACTAGTAATTATTAATCAGTAAAGCACAAAAAGCTTTAAGATTCAAGAAGCAAAAGTAATCCAATGAAAAAAAAAATGAAATCAATCAAAGAACGATGAAACAAACGAAACAGCCCGTCATCAGACAATACATAAAAACCGCACACCTCAATGATGGATCTGCCTTCCCGAAAATGAGATGTAGAATTTATGGAAGACAATATGGAGAAAACAGTATGAAACAAATTAATTTTTTATTCTTTTATGTAAAAAAAAGGAAAGAAAGCAACCCTTACCTTCTTTCGATTGAAATTCTCTCTCTAGAAGAGGGAAGAGCGCGGAAGGCGAGATAAGAGAGAGGAGAACACAAACCCACGAGCAAAGGAGGAAGAAGAAGAGTGAAGGGGTTGAAATGCAATGAAATGTATGTTAAATGGAATGAATGAAAAGAAATTATAAATTCTTATTATCTATAATATTGTGATAATACTGAGGTCCAAGATAAGAAAGAGGGAGTCAGAGTAAATCTTTGATTTAGGAAAATCAGCCAGCTTTATATAACGATTTTTTTATTTTTTGTTCATATATATATATGGCGGTACAAGGTGTTGTTTGTTGAGTTGGGAGTTTCTTTGTTCTTGAATGAAACAACTTAGGACAACACCAAGTCCCAACATTGAAGTTTTTTCGTTCTATTTGATTTGGTTTGTATTTGTGGAGGGATGCTACTACTAATCTTGTGAGTAGGCATAAAATTTTTAAGGTAGGGCTATTACACCTTCTTACCTTGCACCAAAATTACTTATGAACTTCCATAATCCTTGTTTTTTTACCTTAGTCATTCAATGTCTTTTGAAAAATTCATGCAACTAACTAGATGTATGACCTCTACTTTTTATCGGGACCCGAGTTATAAAACATTCTATTTTAGTTTTATTTTCTACTCATTTCTTTTTCTCATTCAGCAATTGTTCAGATTTTTGCTATCATGATCTTTGTGTCACAGCTATCTCGAAAATCAAATATATTTCTGATGATCTTATACTTCCCCACCTGTATAACACTATAGTAGCATGTCGAGTAAATGAGTTTTATATTTTCTTTTAGGGTAATATATTGTTTATCTGATGTTTTGCTTTGTTAGTATCTCTGGTTTATGTTTTGAGACGCTCAGTTGAAGTGTTATGGTAATTTAAAGATCACTATAATAAAGTAAAAAAAAAACAACAATATTAGCCA
The DNA here is from genome assembly GCA_008642245.1 of Bassia scoparia. Taxonomy (NCBI): domain Eukaryota; kingdom Viridiplantae; phylum Streptophyta; class Magnoliopsida; order Caryophyllales; family Amaranthaceae; genus Bassia; species Bassia scoparia. The sequence goes on along the minus strand of SNQN01005679.1, from coordinate 11,738 downwards.
ATTTGTTTTTTTATCAACTAACAAAATTTGTAATTCTTGTTTGCGACATCAGGATTGCTACCACACTTTAAGGAATATCGTCTACCGGCATATCTACATATACTATGACTTAACATATTTTAGTTTATACATTAGACCTGCGAATACCTTATAACGTGCATAAAATTGTTTAAATATTTTCGGGTAGATTCATGTCATGTATCTTGCAAAAGTAGGGATTGCGTAACTTTGCTTTTTTACATTTACCTCAGTTGTAATGGAGCCGCATTCTTTAGTCGTTTGTATACTTTATACGCTATATTTGGCATGATCTAGGGAAATACAGATACTTAGTAATGCTTAAATCAAGACTAATTAATAAAGACATGTGATATCGTATTTTGCATATCCAATTTGTTGAAGTTTCTCGTGCATGGTTCTTCTGTATGTGGTGATTGACATGCCCTTGAAACTGTCTTGTTCTTCACCCCTCCTCTCAATGGATGTGAAAATTATGCTAGGAAAGAACCTAACTCTCTTAAATTGATAAGAAGGACACTCGGCACTCGTTAGTTCATACTCCACACGCTATTATAGTCAGTCAACTTTTATGTGATTTAATTAAGCGTAACAAAGGGTAATTTCCCCTACATCTCCTGTTGCTACAAAGCCTTCCCAAACCTAAACTGAACAGGAAGATGTCCTTTCATTTACTCTGTGATAATCATTAGTTCATCGACCTTTAGAGGATGGGTCTAGTCTCCTATCCCTACAAGGTAAAACTCCTAAAATTGATGGTGTCCTTGTGTTCACGATCATCCTTCCTAATGAGTAGGTGAGGGAAATTGTCTAAGTAATATATGGATGCGATCATGACATCTCTAAGTTTTTCACATCATTTCTAGTTGCCGGATTCATCAAACAAATAACTCATCTGTACATGTCCTTAATGTTTTCGTTTCTCGAAATCATATCTGTATAAGTCCCAGATTAACTTGTAGTTTGCCAAATTTTGGAATTTTATGTTGCAAGGCTTACCTGTTTTGTTTGTGTAAAACTTGTAATTACTAAATTAAAAGGCAAAGATGGAGGAAAAACGTTTAAATTGACATGCAAATAAGAAGCGTTGAGTTTACACTCTCCAATCTCCATACTTGATAGTGTATATTTAGGTACCAGTTTCCACTCAGAACATATGATATTCATGAGAAATGAATGTTCTTTTTCGTTCTCAAGATGCTTGTAACAAAGCCGCAAAGGGCTAGATTTGAATTAGGGATTCACTATACTACAAGGTTATCATACCAACTTACCGCTTATTTGCAAAAGAAATATCAAATTTAATAAGTATCACTTCCAACGATCCATTATTTGAGCTATGATTTTGCTTTACTATGACACTTATATTAGATGACTTCAAACTTCATATATTTCATCGTTCTTGTACATTTGTACTCCTACTAACTGTCTTTAATTGTTAGGCCCATATTAGAATCGCCTAATACATAAGAGCTTTGTTGCAATATTTACAATAGAATCAATGAAAGTCATTGTCACCATCACACACTGCATATTAGGCTAGGCGTTCCTCATTCTCTTTCCAAAAATAATAATGGAGCTAATTGGTAATTCATTTTTCACTCTATCAAGTCTTTTTTCAACTAGGAAACCTTAAAAGATCTCTAGTTCTTAGCTCTCTCCAACAACATAGACGAAAAAATCTCAACACACAACATCACTTCCGCCTCATTAAGTTGTATGCTATCACTTTATACAAAATCATTTCATCAATATTAGTAAATGACTAAAAATAGTATCGGAAACATTATTGTTGAGGTCTTCTATTCCAACAACCGACAAGGCATATAAAGTACTGTTCAAATGAACAGAAATGACGGTTTTGCCGCCCAGATGTCGCACGTCAGACGGCGCATAATCTCGCCAAATTCTCGATTCGAGCATCAGCCATACATATCGCCACATTCGATCGGACATTCGACATCCTTCCCTCACTGACGCCGTTCACCTCTCCTTAACAACCACTCTATTTTTTTTCCCTCGCGATGGTATCTCCCGTTTCCGTCGCGCTCTCCACCGCGGCGTTTCGTTCGCCGCTCACACGCACTGCTTAACTTTAGCAGTGAGTCAGTCGTTTGTGGGTGTCGCTGACGCATAGGCAATGTGAAAGGGGATCGGAAGATAAGGATCGTTTAAGAGAGCTGAAACAAATGTTGCAATGCCAATTTTGCTTGTAAGGTTTGATTTTGTTGTTTGTTAATTATAGTTTTGTTTTGTTCATTGTGGTTATTCGTTTCTGATGTTGGTTGAGTTTGGGATTTCGATTGGTTTTTTGGGTTATTTAGAATTTTGTTTCCCTCAGTTTTTTTTCATTGGTTATAGTATTTGAAGTAAGACACAACACAACTTTTTTTCATTCTTGTGTTGCAATTCTGCATTTTGCGGTTTTGAGATCCCTGTCGATGGATTACCGAGGAACTCCGATGCGAAAGCCGACACGTCAGAAGATTTTAACTTTGTCGGAAATTCCCTCAGCTGATTCTCCTTTCTCTCTCTCAGCCTAATCGTCTCATGTCGTAATACTCAGTGTAAGATCATCATTCTCAAAACGTTAAGTATGAATGAGTAAAGTGTTATTTGTTGTTAGATTAAAAGGAAAGGACTTAGTTGGTTTTGTGGCTGGAATAAGGTTCTATGATTGGTATTAGTGTACTAATATGTATGATTTGAGGCTGTTAAACAAACAAACTTGAGGCTGTTATTTGTTTTTCCAAACAACCTCTGTTATTATCATTTTTGGTCTTTTTGTGTTTTGGAGTTCTATTGTTTTTGTGAGGCAATATTGATATTCTAGTCAAGGTCTTCTTTGGCTTCTTTTGACAGGAGCTTGACAATCGTCAAGATGTAAATGTGCGTTGCTTAAAGCTTTTAGGAATGGTGAGGAAAGTATTGCTATTGCTTTAGATTATTAGATTAATTTTGCGATGTGTACTAGCATGAAGATTTATGCAATGTGGTATTATATTTTTAATGCTAGAGGTTAGTTTGGTATTTGGTCAACTACAGGAAGTGGTATGTATTGTATGTTTAATACGAAGTAGGTCTTGTAGTCTTTATGCTACGACTGTTGTGACATGCGTTACCACGGGCTTCGTTACTGGTACACCACTGGTCAGTTACTGCACTCAGTTTATTGAACTGTCGCAATATTATTTCGCATTTGGTTTAACTTCTTTAACTTTCTTCCATCATAAGACATGGAGAGACTTATATTACTATCCAGAGCTTGAGCTCTATGAGACTATGAGAGCAATGCGTAGCACCTTAATGTTCTAGATCTCGCTCTTAGTTATTCTGCCATGCAACAGAATGCTTTTACTTACTATGTTGAAATATATCTGGTGTTGAGACATTGATTCTTAATCCTACTAATTTTCTTTTCATTTTTCAACCTTCCAATTTCACTTGAAAGCCTTGTACCCTTTTACTTCCCACTCTCCATTCTTCAAGATAGCCTAGGTGCGTCAGGTATCCGATCTTTTTTGCTTCGTCCGTTTATTTCGTAGATCTGTTGTTCGTTTTTGATTTTGAATTGGTTTGCATTTTTCATTTGATTTGTTGTGATGCGTTGTTTTGATATGCTACGACTTGTTTGAGTATTTTGCACTTTAGATTGCTTTTAGAATGACGCGACGAAAAAGTCATGTATACTGTATCTGAAACAATTTCAATTGGCAACCAAAGTAACCTTAATTTTTATGTTTGATTAATTTGTTACTTTGGTGTGCCATTGAAATTGTATATGTGTTAATTTGTTCCATTCCAACTTCAATCTAGCTCCATTTTGTTCATTCTCATCTGATTCTTATTGATGAGTTTTGGTCGATTTCCTGCTCTGAAAATAAATATTTAAAACACGAATAATGTTAGTTCATATGTGAGAATTTAATCTGAATTTTCTCGTATGAGGCGTTTTATAAAGTTTTGATCTTTATAGGTTTTGTATTAAGAAGTTCAATGTTCAGTTTTTTTATTAATGGCATTTTTGTTTTAGAGGAGTGTACTCTTGATTTTGATAGAAATTGTTATCGTATTTGTTTGTGAAGTATAGAAATTTAATATATACATATTTAATTGAAGCATTCTGGGAATTATTGAGTTAATTCGACATATTATGATCATTGCTTGTCCCATTCTATTTTTGGGTAAATTGTGAGTGAATGTTTGTAGTTGTTAGCCTAGGTTGTCCTATACCGATGGTGTAGATTGGATTTTATTCAGGAAGTAGGACGTGGAGTAGTTTGTGAGTATAGGTTAATTATGTATATGTAGTTTTATTAGGGAGATATTTTAGGTTAAAAATAAGGTAATTCAACATCATGTTATGATCATATGCTGGTTCCCTTTGTTCGCTTTGTCAAATTGAGGCAAATGTTATGTTCAAGAAACCTAGGTTGTTGTCCCAATGTGTGTTGATTTGGTTTGATTTGGGTTCCAGGATGTGGAGGTAGTGCTGGTCAAGTTCAGGATGTCACTGGTCTTCTAGTGGCAGCCATTGTGAACTCGCTGACACACCGGGCTAAACCTGTACATCATTTCTGTCAAGGGATTAAGGGTGAGACTTACAGGTTGCCTTCAGCTTTGTTGGCGACTGTCATGGCTACGTCAAGAAGGAAAGCGCTGATCTCCGTAGAAGGTTATGCCTGCTGTCATTGTTAGGCAACGAAGCCATGGCGCCGAAGGCGGTGGTCTTCATGTACTTCGAAGGTTGTTTTCTTGCTTAATGATTTGATTTTGTCCCATTGAATGTTACATCTCAGATATATCATTTGTTTTGCTGGTTATCTTATTTATTTCTTGGAGTGATGTTTTGTATCATTTTTGTATCAGGAAGAGTTTGCTTTTCTTTTTGCCCCAACTAATATCAATGATTTTTTTCAGTGGCCTCAATCTTCCTTGTTAGCACGCTTGTATGACTGTGCGGTGATCTATCTCTAATATGAATAGTCGTGTTCCCTCTCGTGAAATAAATTTGTTAGTCATTGAATTGAATACACTTAGGGTTAATGTTACTCTATCGCTGTTATGATGTAGAGCTGTCGAACTATTTGAGTGGTTTGTTGTTGGGGAGATGATTTAAATTAATTTTGCTGGTTCGAACATTGTGTTTGAGTGTTGGGAGATGATTTAAATAATTTAACATTTTTGTGGGTGTTTTCAGCTTGCAGGACAATGTTCCCTAAATAATGACAATCTACAATCAACTTGCCACCCTTGCTCCTCTCTTGCATACCTTCGTTTTTTCGCTTCAAATGGTACATTTTTAATCCGCTGGTTGAGAAGATAGGTGCTTAGTAGTGACTCAATCATTCCGTTGAACCCACTGGTAATTTCCTTCTTTTTATTTATTTTGCTCAATTGCTTTATTTTTACGTTTATTGTTTTTTGTTTATAAATTTGTCAATTATTTGAGTATTGCAAGCAACTCGGAATTTTTGTAGTCTTGTGTTAGAATATTACTTTCTGTTGTTTGTTGCTTGAATTGAATTTGATTGTTGGTTGGTAACTAAGACGATCTCTCGCTCTATTGTCTACAGCTTTACCAGATTTGTCCTAAAACAGGAATACCCGATGTTTAAGAGAAAGGGTGAAGAACTGTTCTATGAGCACACTTTGAGCAGGGAAGCAGAGTAGATGGAGCAGCAGTAACAACTGGTATGCCATTTGTGTCCTCCTTTAGTGTTGTTACATTTTTCCTTGTCACCCTATCTCTTCTTGCATACAGAAAATTTTAAGACTGGGAACATCGATCATACAACATACTTCCCTTATCAGCCATATATAAGCATTCAACATATCTAAACACCAGAAGCTCTTCTTRTTTCTGAACTCCTGAAACTTAAACCAAGCTTTTGAGTTTTGATAAGAGTTTCGATGATACTTGTCTATGCTCACTGCTCAGTCATTATCTGAAGGACACTTGATCGTGGACTTCTTTTTGAACCACAATCGTGCATAATTACATCAACCGTGTCCAACACTGTTTGTATTTCACACTTTTGGCAAAGTCCAAGATAGATCATAGGAAAATCTGATGATCTTTCGGTCTCTCACAATTGTTTTCTTTTTGTTTGCTGTAACCTGTTTTGATGTTAGCTAAATGTATTTGTCTGTCTCGCATAAATACTTTAGGTGGAGGAAAATGTTGTTGCGGCTTTAGAACTTGAAGGTGGTGGAAAGGATGAGAAAATCCTTGCTGAAATAGAAAGCATTTTGAAGTCCATAAAGAATCAGACTTGGTCCAGCGGCATACAGCAAGACTGAAGCTGTAGATTTGTTTGTTCTTGAAATTGTCTTGTTTATTGCCAAAGGCAGTACGAAAGATCTTCTGTGCAAATTTTGAATAAAGGATAAATGTTATTTTTCGTATAATATCTTCCTCAATGTCATTAATACTAACAGAGGTTTCTCAGGAAAATGATTTACCATCCTAGAAATTTTGGTTGATTGGGTTAATTAACTATATGACTTTGACTCTTATAGTCTCATCGTTGTTCTTGGATATCGTATGAAAAAGTTCATATCTGTATATGACATTGAATTAATCTCCTTTTACTGTCATTTGGTACACTACACAAAACATATGGACACTGCGAATCAGTATACATTATTGATTTCCACGAGCATTATTTGGCATAGCACACAAAATGTATTGACTCTGGGAATTTTGAAGTGCAATACCGATTTCCACTAGCAATTCTCATCTCAGAGGCATGTGTATTTACCCAACTTAAAAGTTAAGAACAAGGAGATACTCTTGATCTTCCAGAATTGATCAGTATATTACCAAATAAAATACAGCAAACTTTATGAAACGGAAAGTAAGACCTGCACCAGCACAAAATCTTCCAAAACCCTTGTTTTTCTTCTTGCTTTACAAGAGTAAAAAGATTACTGTACATTGAATTGGTATATATTTCACTAATGCCACTAACAGGGTAACAATGAAATTGTATAATACATGATACACGAGATAAAAAGTATGGAAGAGAAATCTTGTAATTGTAAGGATGTGTAATGTGCAGGAAGCATGATGTGCTTGCTGAATCAGTAAGAGATCTCTCTACACGGACACTAGCCATTAATTGTTTTGATGAGCAACTGCCTGCAATGGAAGCCATTAATTGGATCTGAGTGAGTTGATTGCTCTACATAGTTTTAAGATGAATTTTGGCTGTTGCAATACAATTTTGGCTATTATTAAACTTGCAGTGGTATATCGTATTCGTTGGTATTGGAGATGAACTTGATTTTTGCTGACTGATTCTTTGTCGCAACTCTTGTACAATTTCTTTTGCTTTCAAAAAGAGTTTCAAAGGCCTTGCTAATCTTTGTAGACAGCATTAAATCATTAATATTTTAGCTTCCATGCTCTCTCGTTGATGTTTTAAAGGGCTGCTTAATTTTGAGTTCTAACAAGGTCGATTTGTAGCTATGAGGCAATCATATTCATGCTTATACTTGAAGAGTTGCTCATTATAAGATTTAGTATTCGACTTAATTTTGTTTCGAGAATAACGAGAATTTATCAATATAATAAAGTGGAACACGCGCGCGTGCGCGCGCCGTGTAACACTAGTCTCAGTAAAACACATTCAAGACAATATTCTCATGGCTCTTTGGATTTTCCATTCTTTAAACGCAAAATAAAGAAATAAGGTTGGGTTGTTGTAAGGTCCATAAGGGTTGCCTTTTCAGGACACCTACTTTGTTGTTCTACTTGCGTTATTGAATACTTGTCATTGTATATTGTGAGTGCTAGACTTAGTGACCGTTTACATTTCGAATATGTTAAGTAAAGAACACGTCATTGTGCTATTTTAGAGATGGTAGAAATCGTTATTATGCTAGCCACAAAGATTAAAGGACTGCATTTTAGGTTAGGCATCAAAACATGGATTTAGGATAGATAATGTAAGAACGAAATTAGGAGGAATGTTCCTACATTTGGCAGCTTTCTAAGTTTCTTTTACAAATTCACTATCATAACTTTGAACCACAATCATATTTGCACTTAGGCCTAAAAACACTTAATCATTTTCAGATGATGTTTATTTAATGCACATAAAAAATAATAAGGTGACCACTTGAATGAATTAATATTAAAAGTTCCTAAATAGGTTGTCCAAAATTATTTTTCCCAACAACAAAACAACCCTTTCAAACCTCAAAAAACAATCAGTAAAACACTAAAGTATCATATAAATTCGTCATCGATTGAAAGCGGTCGATAAATTTTTAGACGGTAACTAGTTTTTGACAATCAATTGGACGACAACTACGATTTTATTGATCGTTATTAGTACACAAGGTAAATACCAACGACCAAAGGGAGTAGTTACTGACCGCTAAAACCAACATTATGTAATTACCTACTATATACATTAGGCAACATTACCAGTATAGTTTTTATTACTAAAGCTTAAATTACCGAGCATAAGCGGTCATAAAATTTAATTAGAATTTAAAAAAAATCTTAATCACCGATATCTCCAATCTGTTAATGTTTTTGTTTTAGTTTTAAAAAATCAGAGTTACTGACCTTTGTAGCTAGTAAAATTGGAATAGAAATTAAAAAAATTGGAATAAAAATTGATTTAGCCCTAATTTTATCAATTAAGAAAATTAAGTATGACAATCAGATCCTTATGAGAAAAATATTAGAGTTACATAATTGAATTTAAATTACAAATTAATTAGGGAAAAAATACAAATTACAAAAATGAAAGTTAAAGATGAAACGCTTAAAATCAGATTTCAATTCTTCATGCTTGAACTAATACTCTGCACACTCCAACAGTCCAGCTTATCTTCACACTTGTTTGCAAATAACCCAAAAAATAGTAAATGAATAACAAAAATGGAAAAAGAAAAATAAAATATATGAAAATAAGCAAAAACCATTACATAAGTAAGAATGAATCCAACAAAAATTCTCCTATGAATAAAGATCTGCAAATAATTTGATGTGAGGTTCGGGTTCGCAAATGATGTAGTTAATCCATTTAATACAGCGAGCATTGTACTATTACTTTGTTTTTATCTTGATAAACACAACTTGTCTCAATGGATGTTATCATGTTCGAGGAAAAACTTTACAATGGTCTCCAAAAATGTCCACCACGTACTACAAGTTGAATGTCAACTGCTAGTTTTAATTTATCTTAGATTTTTTAACAAATTATTGATAAATCACTTATATAGGACAATCATTTGATTTGATTTTAGATTGACTATTATCAAATTTTCAATTAGGAGTATACATTATTATTATAGTTTCTTTGTACTCTGTATATATTTTTTCATTAATTTCATTCTTTAATTTTATTACTCCGTAGTAATTTTTTTTATTTTTTTAATTTTAATTATTAAAAACTTTTAATAATATAATGAATTAGGTTTAATTATTGTTTGTCACTAGTTTTAGGGTTTGTCATTATTTTGTTAATTTATGGTGTATGTTGGGGGGGGAGTTCAATTACTAAATGTACTAGTTTATTATGCACGCGATGCGTGCATGATATTAAAATAAAATGTAATGCAAACTATTATAAAGAAAATATATTATATTTTTCATTTTCGTTTATGTAATTGAGTTTTTAAAAATCCAAAAAAATATATAGAGAGATTGTCAAAATTGAGTGAGGAAAACATGAATACGGAGTACAATATTTAACAAAAACTACGTCCAATGTTTGATATTTATTCTTGTTTATGCCAAAAAAAATTCATAAAAAACGTACATAATTAATTGAAAAAAAAATTTATATTTTTACTATTAAAAGTTTATAGTTTGTGATCTTTCAAATTTAAATTAATTTTCTATTTTACTTTCTTTGTCAAATATATAATATTGTTTTATGTGCATTGATTAAGAAAGAATTTGAATTGATTGGTGTTTTTTCTATTGGAAACTTTTATTTGTAGCATAGTAATTATTTCTCACTTTAGAGGGTAGAAGGGTAATTTAATAGGGGGACACCATTGCTCCCCTTCCCTTATGGAATAGAGATTAATTATATATATAAGAGAGTACTAGTATAATGCCAGTGCAATGCACGACTTATAAAACTATTTTTTAAGAGATTTGAGGATTATCAAGTAAAATAATCTAATAATTGGAGTGGGGTAAAAAATTATAGATATATTGGAGTAATAAAAGTATAAATAGATTAAAAAAAGGTGTTCTTTGGACTTTTAGTACCTGAATATAAAATAAATTAACACATTTCTAAAATGGAATAAAATAAAGGGAGTACTAATTATCAATTAAGAAATCACATAAAAATATTAAACATAATTAAATAATTACATGTATGATAAAGTTAAATATCGTACAATCCGTAYCTGSCCAAGTTGGACTTATAATAAGAATGACCAAAATTTTATTAAAACTCTTTATGACTGACCATAATGCGACTTGATAACCAAATTAAGCTTGCAGGCTTACACTTTTTACTACTTTTAGGATTATCAAGTAAAATAATCTAATAATTGGAGTGGGGTAAAAATTATAGATATATTGGAATTAACAGAAGTGTAAATAGATAAAATAAATTTAATATTTTTCTAAAATGAATTAAAATAGCGGGAGTACTAATTATAAATTAAGAACTAACTCAAATAAAAATATTAAACATAATTAAATAATTACATGTATGATACAATTAAATCTCGTGCAATCCGTACCTATCCAATTTAGACTTATATAATATATAGGAAATTTTGCGAGAACAAACCTTTTATAACCTAAATTTTGCTAGATAGCACCTTTTAAAACGTTTATTGCGAGATGAAATCCAAAACAAAAAATAATTTGCGAAATGAAACCCGCTGATGTCATATTGGGTTTGACCATTGAATATCAGCTTTGACTTACTATGTTCACCTCTTCTTCACTATCTACATGCTAATCTCCTAATTTCCCACCATATCAACCTCCACCACCACTGTTCTTTCACCCAAAACTCACCAGTCACCACCTCCTCCATTGCCCCAATTAACTACCACCGCTGCTGAAACCATTTCAGTCACCACAACCGTTGAAACCAACAACTACCAGCCACAGTGGTTGAAACCAACAAATACCACCGCGCTCGAAACCAATAGMCATCACAACAATTGACCAACCGCCGCAAGAAATTCCGCCACAGCAATGCAACAAATTCCACCTACATCGCAACAAATAATTCGACCAAAACCACAACAAATTTGACCAATAACACTTTCGAATCCCTTCAACCATCAATAATTTCAAATTCACATATTCAACCACCCATCGCCATTCAACCAAAAATGAATTCAAATTCTAGATCTATGAGTTCGTGAGGTGGCGAGGAAGTGTGTGAGGTTGCAAAGGGATTTTGTAGTGTGGTGACAGAGTTTTTGGTGGCTGCGAGGGACTTTGTTGGTTTGTGAGGAGTGATTTCAATGGAATTTTGTGAGAAGTAGTAAGAGATGGAGTAGTGATTTCAATGGAGGTTGAAGTGGTGTTAATRGAGGTTGGAAATTAAAATTTGGAATTCAAAGTATTAGGTGRTATTAATGGATTGAGGTGGTAATTAGTGTGGTGGTGGTGGTAGTGATGGTAGGTTGTGTGAATGGTGGTGGTAGTGATGGTTGGATTGAAAGGGGTGCTGATGTGGATTTATAAGGAAAGAATCCTCACAAATCCAAGAAAC
>SNQN01005678.1:21012-42903 GCA_008642245.1 Bassia scoparia | reverse complement strand
AGGTAAAGTTGAATAAGTTACGGTTAACAGAGTAATGTTGTTGCAATGAAATTTTTATGGGAAATAGTAATTTTGGGCTGAAAAGATTGGTAAAGCTTAGTAAAAGTTGCATCTTAGAAGGGGTAGTCTTAATGTTAACGTAAATTAGTAGGTAAATGTGAAAAGTTATTTTTACATTGGTTTGGACAAACTATTAATTAACATCCCAAAATAACAAGTGGAACTAACTAAAAAATCGGAGGGAGTACTAATATAATATTATCAAAAAAAGCCTCAACCTTAAAAATATCAGATAATTAATTAACAATAACAATATTTACGGTAAAAAATTAATAATATTATCAAATTTAAAAAAATTCATAAATCACAACCAATTAATTTAAAAACAAATACATTTCACAAAAAAATCAGAAAAAAACAAACTTTCAAAAAATCGAAAATTGAAAAAACAGATTAAAAATAAAAACTTGAGGAATAATTACCAACACCAAACAAAAAAATAGTGTGAAAACAAGTAACATTAATGGACATAAAAAAATAAAGAAACGCATAGATTAGAGAAACAAAAGCGAAAAGTAAATAGAAATAAGAACTGAATCAAAAATATGAAAGACGAAAAGGAGAAAAACAAATAATTGAATAACCAATTCGCCACAAATCAAGAAAAAAGAGAGAGAGAATAAGATACCAGAAAAATAAAACAAACACAGAACGAAACTTAAACAGAAACAGAAAATTAACACAGACAATGCTCTGGAAATATCCATAAAAAGAACTGACAAATAAAAAATCTTCAAACAAGATCGGAAAAAAAAAAAACACAACGTAAACGAAAAGGTAGCCAAGACAAGAAATCAAGGAAAATCGAAGTCCGAGAAAATATAAAAAAAACGAAATTTATAACACGGCAAGATCGGCGACTAAGGAATGATTGGAGTAATAAACGAACATAGGACATAACCATTGGAGCCGCTGGAGTGCTAAATAACTCTACTTTCATCTTGCAAATGCCAAACCTTTCAAGTGCACTTGTTTGGAAGTATGTCATTTTAAATGGCACCATCATCAACTTTTCACTTGTTGGCTAGCTCATATAATTAAAAGAAACTAGAGAGTGTCGTTTACAATAATCAATCAAGAACTTGTTTAGAAAAATCCTGCACACCAGAGAATGAATTGGAGTCAGTTCTTATTTCTCTGCAAGACCTGCAGTAGCTTCTCGGTCAAAATCTGCAATGGCCTTAAAGCATATGTTAGCATACACAATCTGACACTGGATTGCTTGAGGGGGAAAAGGAATAGGAAGAAGAGAAAAAACCCTCGAAAAGGTGTATGACGCACAATGAAAGGAAGCCACATATCTGGCTACCTAATTTTGGACTAATGGTGTTGTTTACTGGATTGAACTTATCTTGTGCGCTCTGGTGTTTAACATAAGAAAAGAGAGAATGAATAAAAGCGTGAAGGAATGTAAAGAGACTTTACACATTTGCCGTGATACAATTCCTGGTTTAATTTCATTCTTATGAGTTACAAAGTCCACTTAATGTAAATTCAATCTTACTGCTTTGCTGATATCACAACATACTTCCCGTATGGCCACCCATGATATACAGGCACAAATTTTACAATTACAACGATATAAAAAACAAAATGAGTTAGTCCCCAAAAAACTTCCTCTTTAAAAAATGATGAAGATGAGCAAGAAGGCGAGTAATATGATTAAAATTGTGATTAGCAGGGCATTAGCAGTAAAAGATGTATATTGCTCCACTCCTGCTTCATGAGTTCTGACGCTGACGGAGCCTTTGTGATTCTGAAACTAGTAAAAACTTCTGTCCTTCTGCTATACTACTCCGCATCGACTTCTTACGCCCTCGTCGCTCGTACATTCCTTCACCTCCTTCTATTTGCTTAGTCATATATGTTTTCTGTCCTCTAATAAAAGAAAGGAAAGGTATCACACTATCAATAAAGAAAAGAGGAAAATATCATTTAAATCATAACGAACGCTTTACATTAAAAATCAACGTTAACGCTTGATCCTCTTCATGCCTGCCTCAAGTCGAAAGCCCCGTGAAACTCCAAAAACACAAAACCAAAAACAAGTCTACAAACATCATAAAAACAAAAGAAAAACCTGAAAGATAAACATAAAAATCGAAAAGCCAGTTCTAAAATCTCAGAATTTTCGGAAAACACCTAAACAACATTTATTAAATAAATACAGAAACTTAAAATCGAAAAAATGAATAAGAATCCATAACAAACTAGAGAATCGAAAAGACCAAACAAAAAAGAAAACCTAAAATCAAAACTCAAAAATCAAAAGCCAGATCTAAACCATAATCGAAACCCAAAAACAAAATCAAAAACCTAAAATAAAAAAAAATGAAAATCCCAATCTAAAAACACAAAAACATTAGAAAACAAAGAATCAAATTAAAAAAACGAAATCAAAAAACTAAATGAAACAAATTTGTAAATTAGAAATTTGAAAACCAAAAATGAAATTAGAAAATTAAGTAAAAATGAAAAGAAATATGCATTAAATAGAAACTTACTAGTGAAAATTCCTCTGCAAATCGAACATTCAAACGAGTAAAATTTGAGCGAATGCATTTGATATACGCATGAACTTAGAGAAATGAAAGCGGAAGTGTGAATAGGTTCGTTTGATTTGAAGTTTGTTAGAAGAAAGTAGGAGGAGAGATAAGGGAAGGGAAGGCTGTGTGAGGACTGAGGAGCGTCTAAAAACTGAGGAGAGGAAGGGAGAAAGTTTTTATTACTAGGTTAAAAAGAGTGTTGTGGGTATCCCGTGATCTTTACTATAATACTCAAATTACAATGCGTCTAAACTAGAATTTATTAAAATATGAAATATAATATAAGAGATCCGGTCTCTTATCATGGTTTAAGAGATCGGTTAAATGGATATACGGTTCTTATCTTAAGAGAAACCGTTATACTTGATTAAACCGATTTCTTAAAAGTGGTGTTTTTGCATTTTTGTAGTAGTGTGTTGGGGTGGGTAAAAGTTGATAAGTTAGGTAAAAGAATAAATATGTGATGAATTTTATGGGAAATAGTAATTTGGGTGAATAGATTGGGTAAAATAATGAAAGTTGACTTTAGAATGAGTAAATTCATTAATGTTAGAGTAATAAAGTAGGTAAAGGTAAAGACAAAGTATTAGGTACATCGGATGCACATAAATTTTACTGTGCATCAGATTATAGTGCCATTTGGTTAATATATGTAATCTTTTTATAATATAGTGACCCTTATTATTTATTACTATAATTGATGTAAAGTGAAAAGGGTCTACTATTGATATAAAGGGTAACTTATATGCTTGATGCACATAAATTTATTGTACTACCGATGCATACAATACCTTCTGAAGGTAAAAGGTATTTTTCGATTGATTTGGAACATCTATTTGAAAACGGCCCAAGAGAGTGGAACATCTAAAAAACGGAGGGAGTATTATTACTAGCAATTTTTCTTACAATAGTTAAAAAAACATATACTTAAACAAGAAACAACAATAATATGTATTTATTAAAGTACGTTATGAGCACACAACAACACATAAACTAGCAAATAGCTATATGATCCAAATGTTAGCTTGCCTTTTTTCGTGCAGAGCTGAGTGGCTAACAACGCCTAACATACGAAGTAAGCAAATTGCTTGAATGCTTGTCCTTATCAATCCAACTGCCTACACAAAAGTCATATTTTTATATTAGTATGATCGTAGTAACATTTTTTATTGCTATTCAGATTATAATGTGCTTAACTTTCATGAAGAGCGTTAGTTATGAATTACTGACTTCTTGCTTCTCCAGAGCTTCAATTCTCCTTCGAAGTCTAGCCAGTTCACACACCATGCCGTTTAACTTGTTTCTCATGTTATCTGAGAAATTTGAAAAATGCTTGCTCATGGTTTTTTTAGCACCAAAGTTAACAAACTCCCCAAAATCCTATGATGAATCCAAGCACACACTTATGTACACCCCGAACTTAACACAGTATCATCATCCACTATCGATATTTCATTCTTGGGTGGTTGGCATTATTTCTGCTTGATGCGCTGTTTGTTGTCATTTGCTGATCCCACATGGACATTTAGGAAGGTGCAGTCCACAAAGCTAGGATTCCCAATATATTTTTGAGATTCATCAAGAGCGTTGGAGTTGTGTGAATATGGGGTTTCTCCGGGAAAAATGATTGTTTGAACAAATCAAAGTGCCCAATATTTAGTTCCGCAAAAAACTGAAGGAATTCCCCCAATAATTGGTTTCTTCTGACGAGTCAAATTTGTAATGCTGTCAATTGTCTAATTTGATGGCAGATGCCTCCACTGAGGATTGGTTTCTTGATAATAAAGACCCAAACTTCAAATAGAAATTCTGTAGAATTCTCTTCCACTTGAATTATTCGAATATCAAATATTTGCTGCCCCAATGTATGTTAAATTCCAACTCTTTTCTCTCCATGAAATTATGACAGCATCTTCAAATCCACTGACAACTTCAGTAGCAGAATCTTCAGATATATATGAGTGGAGGATCATTCAGCCTCAGTTGCATTGCTTGAGTTTATGTTGCATTTTGGAACAGGACTGATATGGTCGAAGCAAGATCTAGATTTGTGAATAGGACATTGACATAAGCTCCAGCAACTTCCAGATCAATTCTTATGTTTTTGGCAGGCTTAATGAATAGATAGACTCTAAGTTATGTCCAATTGATGGGGGTATGTGACATTAAGGTTATAACCAAGACAAGATAATTAAGGATGTTAACTTCTAATGAACCCCGACATCCCCTCTGGATGAATTCGTTAGTATATGCAAAATGATTCAAGGTTTTTTAAGTTCTAATGGAAGGAGGTACAACCCTGAAAAATTATTATTTTTAAGTGCAGATATGATAATCTTGGGAACGAATCCAACAGTTAGGAGTTCCTTTGCCTGATGTTAGTGTTGAGAGGTCAAATTGGATAGAGAGTTTTTTTAGCTTTTGGACATAGCAGAGGGGTGGAGTTTTGAAGAATCTATTGTCATTTAAGAGTAATACAGTATGTGTTTGGGAATTGATGGTTAGCACACTTCCATGTTGTTCTGAGCTATATAATTTCTTCGGAAGAGATTTTGAAATTCCAGACAATTTGGAAGTGTTCCACAGAAATATTAATTGTGAACAATAGAAGAATACTTAGTTTTATTGAGGCAATGTCTTCAAAAAGACTTAAGAGAATTGGTGTCGGAATTTTCAGCATTAGAGATATCAAGAGAAGAATAGTTGTTTGGAAAGCCACTTCGGAAATATGGTCCACTTTGAGGAATTAATTCATAATCATCAGCGAAACGGGGAACCCATCGACACTCATATTAAATGCTAGTACAGTTATTGACAGTACAAAAGTTAAGCTTGAGAGATTTGAGAATGGATATCAGAGAGAGTATTTGAAACAATTGTAAGAGATCAGGGTTTCCTCCTGACATTGTCCAATATCTCTCACTATTGTTCAATTTATTGTTATGATGAGATTTAAAAGTCTCAATGAGGGAATATACTTACCCAACTTACTCAACTATTTTATTCAACTCAATCAACTCTTAAAAACCGTTCCATAATGGTATGGAACATCTAAAAAAAACGGAGGGAGTATTGTTTTAGATTTATAAAGTTCTGATTTTTTTTTAGTTGAGTTTTGATTTCATTTTTAATTTTTGATTAACTTATGATTGTTTGTAGATCTATAACATTGTTTCATGTTGTTTTTGCAGGTTATGAGCGTGATGTTGTATTGTTGTTGTAGTATGGTGCATTAGTAATTAAGTTTATTTAATGTAATATTGCTCTATTTTTAGTATTCATGTAATTAGTGAAATTTCTTATGTAATATATATATATATATATATTACATAATTAAGTTTGTTTGTTTTTTACATTTTCTACCTCAATCAAATAATGAGTTTTATTGTCTTACTTATTATTCTTATTTACAAAAAAAATATTAGTGATTATGGATTGTTGTTAGTATGAATATACGAAAAAAATAGAACAAATGTATATTGCAAATTAAAAAAATAGTGACTATATGTTGCAGTTTTTGGCCATAACCGCAACATATAGTACCTATTATATGTCGCGGTTATATATAACTACAACATATGTACATTATTTGCTGCGAGCTCATATGCAGCGGTTGAAAACCGCAACATATGGGCCCTAATTAGTCGCAACACATGAACTTTTTTCTACTAGTGAAGTAACAAATCCATAAGATATTACTTAGAAAAAAAAACTATATCATCAAAAAAATCAAATGAGTTGATTTCCCAAAAAGCTTGGTCTTCTTCTTTAGGTGTTGAACTCTTCACAATTCAACTTATTTTATACCTGTAAAAAATCATACAAATAACACAAAAAATTACCCGCCACGTCACAGCCACTTGTCACATCACCACTAACCACAAAACCACCTTCCACGAGACCCACATCCACCACCCCTCACCACCACCAAACACATAATCACTCACCACACAGCCAACCACACTACCGCCACGACCCAAGCCCACCACGACCCAACCACGCACCCAACAACGCAACCCACCCAACCACGCATGACCACCCACGACCACACCCTCCGTGCAACACCCGCTAGCCACGACCCACCGCCGCACAACCCACTAGCCACACACGACTAAGAGGAGAGAGAAAAACAAAGGAGAGAGAGAAAAACTAACAGAGATAGAAAGAGGAGAGAAAGAGATTAAATTGCTTTGAATTAAAAAAAGGAAAAAAAATTTAAACTTAATTTAAACCTGTTGTACAAGTTTCAAGTCACCGGGTGAATTTTTGAAAGACAAACATCAAAGGTCAGATTATTTGGAATAATCGAAAAGGTCGGTTTATTTTTGAAAGACCACTTAGAGGTGTGATTATTATTTCTGTTAATTTTTTCCCWAAAATAAAAGTATTAATATCACAATAATAAAAATAAAAATATATTGAATTGTGTAGAAGTATTTAAATTTCAACTAAATATTTATTTATAATCATTATCCAATTTATTAAGTAACGTGAAAAATATTATCTTAACTTTAAATTTAAATGGAGATAATTATTTATCATCCATCTAAAAATTATTAAATCACTTAAATATTTTAAAAGTGCATTTTTTTTGGGTGACATAAAATATTGAAATGTACTCAATATAAAAAGGTACTATGTACAACATCACTTTCAATTGAATTTATTATTTGAATTTAGTAGTCTGTATATTGCAATCTAATCATTCATTAATTTTGTATTTTTTTAGTAAGGTGTAAAATTCAAGCATCAATCATATACAAAATCTTTTTTAGAGGCTTGAATCAATAGTGACGGTTGTAATTTATTATTCACGCGTGCATGTCGTTGGGATCAAATTTTAAAAGTACTTATCGGGACAAATCAACAAGTTAGCATTACTATCGATTGTTTTTTTTTTTTTGTATATAAAATTAATACTGTCAACACAAAAGTAAATAGTGTCATTTAGTACTTGTAGCAACTAAAATGAATGGAGGGAGTATATTGAATGAGAATAGGTAATTCTAGCTAGTGCACAGTTTGTGATCGAAACAAAAAACAACGTACTTTCATTTTCGGTTAACCGTGAATACTCTGTCACCTAATTGCTCCACTGCCAAAGATTAAGTTCCACAAATTCTACATCTCTCACCACACCGACTAGTTGTAAGGCTAATATAGCACTTTAAGAGGGACGTCATTCTCCCATTCCTTTATGTAATTGAGATTTATTTGTTATTTGCTTGGTAATGAATGTTGAAATTAGGGAAAGAGTAAAATAAAATGCGGGGTAGCTAAAAGTAAAAATTATATTTAAAAACATCAACTAGAAAAGTGGAGCAAGTATAAAATGGATGGAAATATTTTTTATTATTTCTATAATTTATATTATTATAAAATACTATTATTTACTAATCAAAATAGTCAAGTTATTTATTTATTATTTATTTATTTATTTATTATTATTTATTTATTATTTATTTATTTATTTATTTTTATTTATTTATTTATTTATTTATTTATTATTTATTTATTATTTATTTATTATTTATTATTTATTTATTTTTATTTATTTACTACATACTATTATTAATGAATGAATTGTTTCATTTATTATTATTTATATCTATTACTATATTATTAACAACATTATTTTTATTATTTCATCATCATATTTATTATATACCATCAATTAAGTTAATTATTAATTATTACATAACTTCAGCTCACCTCAATTACTTTAACCATCTTCAGTTCTGTTAAGTCAACTTTAATTCAGTTCAGTTCAACAACTTCAGCCCAAAACAACATGACCTAATTCTCCCCTTTGTGCGCCTTAATTTTTTAACTCTGGGCGTGTTCGCGTAGGCTTTTTTGAGGTAACTTTTAAGCGTCTGATTAGATCAAAACGTTACATGGTTAATTTTATTACTATTCGGCAAGGTAGCGTTTTATTAGCGGATAGCATTAATTGATAATCGCTAGTAAAGAAACGTTTTAACTTTTGGCATTCAAGATAGATTAAAAAGCTACTTGGTAATCATTTTCTCCACTATTAATACAATCGCTAATCTACCAAACCTCATATTAAAAATCTAATTTCGTCCGCTACCACAACTTTCCACGTACTTATTAGCATTCAAGTATCCCTACTTTTACAAAACTACTAACATTATAACTATTGCCAAACACGACTTCTTATCATAATTCAAGTGCAGTATTTTGTGAATCCAAACAAACGGAATACTAATTGTATTTTCTTTTTTTTTTTTTGATAGCCGTATTTTATTTTGGGTTAACCGTGAAGACTCTGTCATACTTAATTGCTGTACTGCCGAACACACTTTAACTTTCCGCAAATTGCATCATTCGTTTTATTACTGGGGACACTGACTAATAACCATTATACTTCGTTGTATATATATGGCTGCAAATTATCCAATACATCAATTCCAAAATTAAACTTTACTGCAATAAAATGGATAAATCGTGTTTTGTTAATCCAATACATCAATTCCTTTTGCTGCTGTTTCTTTCTTTTCTCTTTTTCTATCTCTTACTATGGCTGTGTTGCTAGTGGCATTTCTACCATTGGCAGCAGCAACAACATGCATACGATGTGTATAGAGCAGAGGGTGGCTCTCTTGAAATTCAACGGGGTATTCACTTTGATCGCTGTGGGTTATTGTCGTCGTGGATGACCATGAAGACAACCGAAATTGTTGTGAGTGGATGGTGTTGGTTGCAGCAACATCACCGGTCCAGTAATCAACTCGACCTTCGTGGGATTGAATCTGTAGATGGTTATCCTGATGACGGTGTCTACAAGGTATAGTGAGTTCTTCCCTTGTTGAATGAAGCATTTACGTCACTTTAGATCTCAGCTGCAATTATCTCCATCTCAATCCATCCCAAGTTTATTGGATCCCTTGTGAATCTCAAATATCTATAATCTTTCTCACTCTGATTTTATGGAGAAATTCCAGAGCAGCTTGGTAACCTTTCTAGCTTGACTCTCTTGATCTTAGTCATAACTATGGTGGCTTGTATGTCAAAAACTTGTCATGGCTTTCACGCTTTCTATCTCAAAACCATCACTCTGGTGCGGTTAATCTCAGTGAAGCACAAACTGGCTGCAAATTGTGAACAACCTCCAGTCTTAAGGGTCCTTGAGTTGTATGACTGTGACTTCCACGACCAGTTATTGTAAGCCCACTTCATACCAAAAATTCTCTCCACTCTTTCCTTTCTTCATCTTGCTGGGAATGGATTGAATGATCCTTCACTATTATTCGAGTGGCTGTTCAATTTGAGTGGAATCAATGCTCACCTACTCATATTGAATCTCTCTATAATCAACTTTGAGGGACACCTTCCAAATGCCCTTGGAGATTGGCATGCTATTTCACTTTTCGACCTTTCTCATAATAAATTTCAAGGTAACATACCAAGTTCTTTTGGAAATATGCAATTTCTTTCATTCTCCATCTCTCTAATAATAAATTTCAAGGTAATATCCAAATTCTTTTGGAAACATGCATCCTTTCATATCTAGATCTCTCTAATAATACATTTGAAGGTAATATCCAGACTCTTTTGGGAATATGCAATCCTTGTCATATCTTAACATGGATGGTAATAGATAACAAACTTCGTCAAAAATACTCAGTAATCTATGTAACTTACAAGAACTCCATTTGAGTGACAAAACATCACTGATGAGCTTCAAACTTGATCCAACCCCTTACAGGGTGTGCTTTCAAGTCATTATGCATTTAAGATTTGAGTTCTAACAATATATGGGGTCAATTCCAGATCTGCCAATTGGCTATTTCCCTTCATTGAGGACTTTAAATCCTCAATCATAACCAATTAATGGAACAATTAGTGAGAGTTGGGAACAAATGTCAAGGATGGAAACCCGGATCTTTCTTACAATTGTTCAAAGGTATCTCTCTGATATCCATTTCTCAAATCTTCAAAGCTTAAAGTCCTTGTACTTGTCAGATAACTGTGGACTAGCATTTAATATGAGTGTCGATTGGGTTCCTCCGTTTCAGCTTGATGATATTGAATTAAGTTCCTGCAAATTGGGAACATTATTTCCGAAGTGGCTTTTGTCCCAAACAACCTATTCTTCTCTTATATCTTAATGCTGAAATCTCCGACACCATTCCTAAGTCTTTTTGGAAGACATTGCATACAAACTAAGTCTTCTAAATTTGTCTCACAATAATTTTCTGGAACATCCAAATTTGTCTGAATTTCAATTCTCTTCCGGTCAAGAAATTGATATGAGCTCACAACATGGAAGGTGTCATACCATCAATTCCATTAACACTACTGTATTCTTAAATGCAATAGATTCTCAACTCCACCCCTCTGCTATGTCCAAAGCTAAAAAAACTACTCTATCCAATTTGACCTCTCAAACAACTACCTATCAGGGGAACTTCCTAACTGTTGGATTCGTTTCCAAGATTATCAATCTTGCACTTAGAAATAAATAATTTTTCAGGTGTTGTACCTCCTTCCATTAGTAACTTAAAAACCTTGAATCATTGCAATTACGTAACAATTCATCTATAGGAGGATTGTCGGGTTCATTAGAGAAGTTAACATCCTTAATTATTCTTGATTCTTGGTTATAACTCTTAATGGTCACATACCCCATCAATTGGACATAAACTTAGGAGTCTATCTATTCTTAGCCTGCAAACAATAGAATTGATGGAAAGTTGCCTTTGAGCTTATGTCAAATGTCCTTTCTACAAATCTTAGATCTTTCTTCGAACATATCAAGGGTCCTGTTCCAAAATGCATACATAAACTCAAGGCAATGCAAACTGAGGCTGAAGTGAGGCCTCCACTTCAATATATTTACTTCTGAAATTCTGCTACTGAAGTTTCGGTTTGAGGATGCTGTCATAATTTCATGAAGAAAAGAAAAGTTGGAATTTTCAACATACATTGGGGCTAGTAAAAGTATTTGATATTTTCGAATAATCAATTGAAGGAGAAATTCCTACAAATTTTCTTATTTGAAAAGGTTTGGGTTCTTTGAACTTATCAAGAACAATCTCAGTGGAGCTCTGCCATCAAATTTAGGACAATTGACAGCATTACAAATTTTGGATCTATCAAGAAACCAATTATTGGGGGAATTCCTTCGAGTTTGCGGAACTAATTTCTTTGGGCATCTTGGATTTGTCAAACAATCAATTTCCGGAGAAATCCCCAATATTCCACAACCCAACGCTTTGATGAATCTTCATATATTGGGATCCTAGGCTTTGTGGACTGCCACTCTCCTAATGTCAGTGGGATCAAGCAAATGAAACAACACATCAACAGAAGATAATGCCAACCACCAAGATGAAAATGATAGTGATGATGATGTGTTTAAGGTGGGGTTATACATAAGTGTGGTGCTTGGATTCATCATAGGATTTTGGGGAGTTTGTGGAACTTTGGTGCTAAAAAAACCATGGAGGCAAGCATTTTTCAAATTTCTCGATAACATGAGAGACAAGTTAAACGCATGGTTTCTGTGAACGTGGCTAGACTTCGAAGGAGGAATTGAAAGCTCTGGAGAAGCAAGAAGGTCAGTATTTCATAACTAACGCTCTTCATGAAAGTTAAGCACATTATAATCTGATAGCAATAAAAAGATGTTACTACGATCATACTAATATAAAATATATTGACTTTTGTGTAGGCAGTTGGATTGATAAGGACAAGCATTCAAAGCAATTGCTTACTTCTGTATGTTAGGCGTTGTTAGCCACTCAGCTCGGCACGAAAAAGGCAAGCTAAGGCGATGTTTGGATCATATACTATAGCTAGTTTATTTGTGTTGTGTGCTCATAAACTGTTACCATATATGCGATATATATTGTTGTTTTCATGTATTAAGTGATGTTTAGTTTAACTATTGTAAGAAAAATTGCTAATAATAATACTCCCCATTTTTTCGATGTCCATTTTCCTCTTTGGGCCGTTTTAAATAGATGTTTCAACCAATAAAAATAACCTTTTACCTTGTTACCTACTTTATTTACTCTAACATTATGAAATTACTCATTTCTAAAGTCACTTTCATCATTGTTACCCAATCTTCACACCAAAATTACTATTTCCCATAAAATTTATTCACACATTTACTCTTTTACCTAACTTATTCAACATTTTACCCAACTACACTACTACAAAATGAACAAAAACACCATTTTAAGAATCGGTAATTAAGTAACCGGTTTCTTTCAGATAAAACGATATTTCCATTAACGTCTCTTAAAAACCATGTCAGACGACCGATCAATTTAAAATCCGGTCTCTTACATCGATGTAAAGACCGATGCTAAAAATTGGTCTCTTATCTTATATTTCATTATTTTAATATTATTTACAGTACAGCATGTTATTGAGTAAATAGTAGTAAGGATCACGGATACGCACACACTCTTTTTTTACTTATAAATAAACACACATCTCACTCTCCTTCTCTCTCCTCAGTTTTTTAGACGCTCCTCCGTCCTCAGATCACACAGCCTCCCTTCCCCTTTATCTCCTCCCTCCTTTCTATCTAAAAACCTTCAAATCAAACGAACCATTCACACTTCTGCTTTCATTTCTCTAAGTTGATGTAATCAATGCCATTTCGCTCAATTTTTACTCGTTGATGTTCGATTTGCAGAGGAATTTTCACTAGTAAGTTTTATTTAATGCATATTTTCTTTTCGTTTTACTTAATTTTCTAATTTCATTTTTGGGTTTTCAAATTTCTAATTTACAAATTTGTTTCATTAGTTTTTTCATTTCGTTTTTTATTTTGATTCTTAAGTTTTTCGAATTTGTTTTTGTGTTTTAGATTTGGGATTTTCGTTTTTTGATTTTTATTTTTAGGTTTTTCTAGTTTGTTTTTTTGGGTTTCGGATTATGAGTGTTTAGATCTGGGCTTTTCGATTTTTGAGTTTTGATTTTACGTTTTCTTTTGTGTTTGGTCTTTTCGATTCTCTAGTTTTTATGGATTTTATTCATTTTTTTCGATTTTAAGTTTCTTGTTTTTTATTTAATAATGTTGTTTAGGTTTTTTCGAAAATCTGAGATTTTAGAACTTGCTTTTTGATATTTATGTTTTATTTTCCAGGTTTTCTCGCTTTGTGTTTTTTTGACTTATTTGTGTTTTTGGTTTTTGGATTTCAGGGCTTTTCGATTGAGGAGGGTGAAGAAGGTATAAGCGTTGGATTTTTTTATGTAAAGGCGTTCGATTATGAATGAAATGATATTTTTCCTCTTTGTTCTTTATGTGATAGTGTGATACAATTCCTTTTCTTTTTATAGGAGAAGAAAACGTAATATGATTAGAGCAAATAGAGATCTGAAGGGAATGTACGGCGACGAGGGCGTAAGAACGCCGAGTGCGGAGAGATATAGCAGAAGGCAAGAATGTGTTTTACTGGTTTCAAAATCACAAGGCTCATCAGCGTCAGAAGCAGAGATTAGAGCAATTAATTGCTGCTAATGTGTCTGCCTAATCAATTTAATCATATTACTCGTTTTCTTGCTCATCTTCATCATTTTTTAAAGGAGGAAGTTTTTTGGGAGACTAACTCATTTGTTTTTTTATGATATAGTTTTTTCTAAGTACGTAATACTTATAGGTTGTATCACTTCTATTTATATGTATACTACAATTTTAAGTAAAGAAGTGCTCCGTATTATGTACTTCGATTTGCTTTGTTAGAGTGAGAGAATTCTAGATTATTGCTCCACATTTAATATCTACTACCTGAATAAAAGCGGTGGGACCTGTTGTACTTTTTTTAATTAATAAAATAACCAAAGAGACCGGGTGTACCTAAAATAGAAGTCTCTTTGATATAATGAAAAAACATAATTTCCCATATAAGAACCGGTTATTTAGTTAAATTCGGTCTCTTAGCCTTCTAACTAAAGAGACCGGTTATTTGTGTGCACGGTCTCTTTGGTTGCTTAAAGCGGACCGCAAAGAATTATCGGTTCTTACCTAAGAGCCTATGAGGTGGAGAACCGTTATTATAACGGTCTCTTTGCCCTTTTTAACTCGGTTTCTTCTGTCCATTTTTGTAGTATGTATTCAACTATTTTATTCAACTCAATCAACTCTTAACCGTTCCAAATGGTATGAAACATCTAAAAAAACGGAGGGAGTACAGACTAAACTGAGGAGATTGTTGCATACTTGATAATTCGTAATTATTTACAGTTTGTTCTCACCATTTTTATATACTCTGTACTCAAAAACTCCAATTGGTCTTGCATATACCCACGGTACATGCAAAAATGCATGGATCCCCCCTCCCCCCCTCCCACACACACACAATTCCATTTCACGCGCTCTATACTTTTTTCCCTTTATTATCTCTTCCTAATTGTTACAAGTATTTATCATTCCTTCTATTTTTTTTTTTGTTTTTACGGACTATAATATGTATTTTTAGCCCACATTCTTTTCTTTTAATTAATCCCATTGTTTCATATGCAATATTCATTTTACAATTATCAATCTCCAATATTTTATATTCAATATTTAGCTCCCCCCTACTATATTTCTTGTGTATAAGCTTTGTATTCTGTAATTTGAAATAAGAAGATATTAATATTACTTTTTACTACTCCCTCCGATTTTCAATGATTAGTGCATTTACTATTTGAGAGAAAAAATAGAAATAATGTACTCCCTCTGTTCCACTAAATTCCTGCGGTGTTTACTTAACACGTTTGCCAATGCACAATTTACAAATGAAATATCTTTAATTATATATACATGAGTAAAAATTATAAAATTTTGATTTTAATAAACTACTTGTTAATATGATTCTAACAAGATCACAGTTGACTATATTTATTCAAAACGTGCTCTAAATATTTTAACAATGAATCAGAAGACAGAAACAAAACAACTTGGGAATRAATAAACTAAGCAAAGAACAACTATATAACACCAATAGCAGTAAAATAAAAGTAATTGCAAATAAGTGGGGGAATAAATCATGTGTGAGAGATAAGTGGCAGTAGTTTATTATTATTTATTTTTATTTTTATTTTAAAACCATGCGTGAGAGATCAGTGGGGGAATAAATCATGTGACACATAAGCTAGTAGGAGGGGTTGTATTTTGCAAGGTAGGGGGATTGCACGCACCTAATAATTTCTCAATCCTAGAAACATTGAATCAGAAAGCTAGCAGCAATTGAAGGCCTGATTTTTATGGGCCTTAGCCCAACTCAAAGATGGTGGGCTGAATTGTCGAATGGTGGTTAGGAGCCTAGCGCAAATTATTCTAAATAATCCCCATACGTATCAATATACAACCCCCACTAATCTTTCACGTAATGTTTTGATTTTGTTTTTAATTATATTATCTTTATTTAAAAAAAAAACAAATTCCTTGTTTTTTGCTGCCTATTATATTATCTTGTGAGTTCAGATTGTATGTAGCAATATGGAGGATGGTTGTACAATATAGGTGTTGGAAGCCTCATACTAGTAAATACCAGTGGGCGTACAGTAAATACCAGTGGGCATTCGATGAATTCCAAGCTATGCAGAACTCCATGTTCYTGAGTTGCTCATTTTTATTTGGGAAATTCCCACTAGTATACTTGAGTTTTTGTGAAATCCTAGTGYTATACCAGAGTTTTTATTTTTCCCATTGYTATACCCAAATTGTATCTAATATCCCAATTATTACTAAAATATCCATTAAACCTTAGTTATACCTTAATTTAAAACTAAACTTTAATTTAAACCTTAAACCTTAATTAACAAATTTAAATATTAAAAGTCAAGTAAAAAAAATAACACATTAAAAAATAGAAAAATAGAAAAAAAAATTCAAAATAAAATATGGGAGGTCTGATGATTGTTGTGGCGGGGATTGGGTGGCAGCTGTGGCACGGATGAGGTAGGGAATGTTCAAGTGGGTCGGGTTGGGGTGGAGGGACGTCGTTGGGGGTGTGGGCGGGGTTAGGGGGTCCGACGGTGGCATGTGGTTTCGGTGTTTGGAGGTTTTAAGGATGGCGATTTCGGGGTGGGGTTTTCGTGATTGGGATTGTCAAGTGGAGCAGGGAGGGGTGTCGAGGGTGGGGTTCGATGGTTGGAGAGGTGAAATGGGTGCTGTGGAGCGTTGGGTGGGTGTGGGGGCGATGGTGGCCGCAAGCAAGTGGGGGTGAATGGTGGGCTACGTTTTTTCCTGAATTTTTATAGTTTTACTTCCTCCGATAAAATAAACGCAACGATTTTGACACTTTTTCTCTCTACTTTGGGCCTGTTTGGAAAAAGTAGCGGTAGAGGTAGAGTGCTACTGTAGATGTAGCTGCTAGCTGTAGTGGTAAGCTGTCAGCTGTCAATTAGTAGTTGTTGAAGGTAGCTGTCCAAAAGTGGTTTAAAGTATGAGTGTTGTAAAGTAGTGGTTGGAAATTGTAATTTTTATTAAAAATATTTATTTTAAAAATTAATAGATAATATGAATTAGAATTGATGATAACACGCTTTATATATATTTTTTGTAAACGAAAAAACATATAATATATGATTCTAAAAGTATGGATATTCAAAAATTATTTATTACAATTCTCATCAATAATAAAAGTTTTCAACAAAGTACGTACATACAATAATTAGTTGCATCGCGATCTGTCCATAGACTTTTGCTATACATCAAGAAGATCTTCATTTTACTTGATATATGCAATCATCATTACCAACAAATTACTTGATATATGAAATTAAAAGTTTGAATTTTTCACATATTTTCACATATTATTATGAAAGATATATATAAAAATTCATACCTTAATAAAACCAAGCTTCAATTAGGTCTTCAATCCAATTGAATATGAGAGAAACAAATTATGCAACTAAATACTCTAGTTGAAGAAGTATCGGATGAATATGAAAGGGAAAGCCGAATAAAATAGTGAGAGAATAGTTGAGAGTAATATGTAATCTGTTGAAAAAAAACAAAAAAAATAATGTTTTAAAAAAATAAATGTGAACGCTATTTACTACTATCAAACGTTACCCACTTTGTAACGTCCTAACTCTAATCAACCGCTTCCTCTACTCTATCCACTACCTCATAACACTATCCACCAAACACCCTTATTTTTTACAAGTAGAGTAATTGACCAAGTAAAAACTCTAAAGCTATTAGATAAGCTAAATCCAAACATAGCCTTTAATGTCAAATCGTTGCGTTATTTTGATACGGAGAAGTATTAATATTTAATGTGTTATTAAGGTTTAAGGTTTAATTAAGGTTTAAATTAAAGTTTAGATTTTAATAAGGTATAAACTTAGGTTTAATGGATGTTTTAGTTATAATTAATTAGGATATTAGATACAATTTAGTATACCAATGGGATAATAAAATCATGTATACCACTGGGATTTCACAAAACTCAGGTTATACCGGTGGGAATCCCTTTTAATTTTAGGGCCATGTATGGTTGCACCATATTCATTTTCTTCTTTCATTTGGGATTACAAATGGAAAAAGAGAATTTTAAAACTCAATTTGATGATATCTCAAGTCTTAAATATCGGGGTTCTAAATTGCTCTTAACATAATGAAAATGCAGAAAATTTGTCTTACTATTGTCAGTGGCAGACAGGAAATACAACTAGGGATGCAAAATACGTTCAAATTGTCGTTCGGATAATCGATAATATCAGGCTTATTTCAAAGTGACAAATAAGTACAAATTAAATTTGTAAACTATATAATTTCGAATTCGTAGCCAATAATAAATCTGTGTTAGTTTTTTTATTGATGATACTGAATTAAATTGATAATGATTATATATATGTGTATATATATATTATTATATGTGTGTTGATATAGTATGTACATATATATAATAATCTCTATTAATAATCAGCAAGGGGGAGCAATGTGTGCCCTATGAAATTACCTAGGTACCCTTAATGATTGACTATTTTAAAAATATATATTAAAATTAAATATAGCTATAAAACTTAACACTAAAAATGGAAATAATTGCTCACACGTTAATGCATTTTCTAAACAAATAATATGAAAATTTATACCATAAATTATTTTAACAATTAATACACAATTAAGTACTCTTTATACATATAAAAAATAATATCAAGTTCAATCTATTCAAAAGACAATATAGTTGCTAAAACAAATATTGAACAAACCAAAATTACATTAATGAAACTATACTATTAATTCTACATAAAAATTAAACATATGAGGTACCGATATTATTTTTATTATCAATTATTGGCTTGAAATCATAGCATTCAACTCTTCAAAAATATTTCAATCCTTATTAATTAATACTAAAAGAAAAAAGAAGAATTGGGTGGAGACTAAGTCACAAAAGACCAAGGCAATGTAACTAAAAATTAAAATGTTAAACATTTAATTTTTACTTTAGAACAATTATGCAAAAGAAAAAATTATCGCATAAAAATTCAAGCGCACGCATCGCGTGCATCAAATACGTGTATATGTAAGAGAAAAGGTTTATATTGTTATGCATACTCTAATGTTTTTATATAGAACTTGGCTATAATATAAGAAATGATAAAATCATAAAACAAATTTATTAACTTACTTTGTAGGAGAAACTAATTTTCATATGATAATAAATTAGCGACCGCTATAAACCAATTAGCGACCGCTCTAGTTAAATTAGAGCCTACCTTTGTCGAATTAGCGACCACCAATTGCTAAATTGGTGACTGCTTGTTGACGGTCGCTAAATTTATTTAAAGGACTATTTTTTTTCTTTAAACGGAGTGAAAGAGCCCCGCTCCTCGGGTCGCCCCTATCTATTGTGAAATTACGAGTTTTGTCTAAAATGAGACTCTTACACACAATAAAAACAACTTTGACTCATAATGTTCTCATACCTTCATAATTTTGAGATATATATAGTAATTAAGTGTATGCAAAATATAACATGGGTGTCATACGGATCTATTTAATGTACACTAGGTATGTGCACCACATAAGCCAGAAAAATTGAAGTTCTTTTTAAAACAATAATAATTAAAGAGACAGGTTATTTAAAAGTATCGATGTCTTAGATGGCAATACGAAGTTATATAATTAATTGCTACGTACTTGTGAGCAGCTAGTTAGTTTGATTGTTTCATAGTAAAGAGACCGTACTTTATATCACTTGTCTGTTAGATCCCATTAAAGGATTTGCCTTTAATTAGCTTAATAACATAAACTTTTAAGTAAAAGAGAAACAATTTTACTCACATTAGGTCTTATGTTATAATATTTCATTTTTTTTTTAAAAAAGTTGAGGAATTTAAAAAATTATAAAAATACATATGCCTTTATTTTAGTTCCAAATGAAACATCATAATTAATCTAAAAACGGCTCTTTTTATGTGTAAGAATAAGATGGATTTACTACCGTCCCATTACTTTGTTCAAAATTCAAATTACTTGTTTGTTATGTAATTTATTGGTATAACTTTTAGTTCGTACATAAATGATCAACAATTAATGATGATCATACATTCGGAGAATCATGTATCCGCCTAATGGGTTACCGGACTATTCAACTAACAAAAGCTTAAGCTAATGGTTGAGTCCAAATATAATATATACTTCTATATACTATTCCTACTGAAACCTCTTTAGACTTAAAATGAGAAGGGGTACAAATCCATTTATACTGACGCGAATTATTCATTAAGAAAAGCGAAAGAGGAGAGATTTGAAACGTGACATCATGTGTCACGTTGTCTCTGATATTGACTACTAAAATATGTATATATTCTATCACATGACTTCTAGTTGCTACTATCTACCACCTAAGAAGCCTATATACGTGCGTTAGAGACTTATGATTAAGAGTTTTTCTCCGAATACGTAGTTTACCATTAGAATAATGATGATAGTTTACTCAGTGCTAACCAATGTTTTCCGGTAAAAAATGTAAAAACCATAATACCTATTAACTAACAATCTACTAGTGTACGAAACTCCGTGTTAGGATATCCCTAGAGTCTCAAAGAATCTGGGGTAGATAACTTTAATCTGACATTGATATCAATGATTGTGCATTAAATACAATATGATAGACCATGTAAAATAAAAAGAGGAAATACACTAATTGTAAAAAACCACCAAGAATTCTGAGGATCCTAACCCCGTAACTCCATTGCCCACTTCCCCAGGTTGATGCCGTTGAAAGGACCGAAAACGAACCCACATAAAGGAACAGAACAGAACAAGAGAGAAGACATGAAAACATCATGGTAGTGCATTGATCTCATAGCCCGAGAACACTCAACATATACAACACTCCTAAAGGGGAAATGAAACAAAACAATGTGGGATAAGAAGCCCAATACACTGATAAAAAAAGGATAAAATGTGATCCCCACACAAAAAGTGTAAGGGAGAAAGTGAAAAAGAAATAAAAGTGGGCCAATTTTTCGTGCATTTTATTAAAAATCTATGTAAAAATAAAATGAATCTATGTAAAACAAAGAGCATCTATGTAAATAAAAGAAAATCTATGTGTGATTTATTGTGCCAACTTGCGCTGATTGACCTCTTGGCCAATCACTGTGATCAAAATATCACTACCCCTCCCTAAACAAACTATACCATTTATATTATTAAAAGAAAGTGACAAGTCTTAAGAATGCTCAACATCCAATTTACACCACAATCACTCCCGCTAAATAGTGCATTCATATTCATTCCCTTCAAGAGAAGGGATTTGGAGCAGTGACTCCAATTCCACTTGACCCTTGAGGTCAGAATTCTAATCTTCATATTTCTCCCCCCATTGTAAATAACTCTCCGCCCTTTTGGCTCATTAGCAACAAAAACTATCATTCCTCCAAAACCAAATTTCGAATTAAAAAAAAACAAAAAAAAAATGAAAAGCAAACCACTCAACACATAATACACCCAATAAATAATAAAAATTCTAATTTTTGGCCTTTTTCTTAAGATTGAACATGCCTGATTTTAACTAAGAAAAAAATATGTTAACTCCCTTCCCGATACTACACAACCAACAAATAAGCATATATATAGCATAGCAAATCACATACTCCGATATATTATCGAAATCAGATGACCAACACATCTTTAACATGTTGGAGAGTTAAATCTTCGAATTTTAATGTTTTAATTCCAAGTTTTTGTTCCATTTATGTGTAATATTTTAAAAAAATACTAATACTACCCAATACCATAATGATAGAATCCATAATGGGGTAATATTGTGAAGGAATCTATTTTTTC
>SNQN01005678.1:0-11786 GCA_008642245.1 Bassia scoparia | reverse complement strand
CTTTCTCCTACTTTTCAACTATACCCCACAACATTTTCTCTTATTTCCAATTCATCTGTTTATTTTATTTATTGTTTATTAATTTTCATAAAACTGAATCAGGCTAATAATTAATCAAGATTAATGATTAATTAATTTGGTTTAACTAATTATTTCAAAGTAACTTTAAATTTTCGAAGTGTTTCATAAAATCAAACTAATTAATCATACCGATCTAATTTGAAATTTTCGGGTTAATTTTATAAATTGCAAGAAATTAATTATTTAGGATTTATATAAATTTTCGGATTAATTGAATAATCCTTGTGTAACAAAATATAGCAAAATGAATGTCTATTAATGTATCTCGAAAACTTAAGAATTCTGATAATTTTATTTTACTTTTTTAATTTCTTACAAACACGAAATTAGCAAACTAACCATTGGAATTAAAAGGAGAAAACCAATCATTCAACATGGACGTGTGGCAAACWKCCATTGGACTGCGTCACCTACTGGAGTTAGCGAGTAAATCAATTTTTTGCCCGATTTAAAAATGAAACGACGTCGTTTCATTCCAAAGAGAGTGAAACGGCGTCGTTTCACTATTAAACTTAGCAAAAAAAAAACTAGAAAACTAAAGCCAGCAGGCGTAGTCCCCACAGGCTTTAATTTGAGCGTCTTCAATAGCGTCGTTTGACGATGAAAAGGAAGACTAGTCTTCAGAGACGGAATTTCTCATGCAATTATACGACATTATTGTAGTGTATGAATGGGTTTGTCATGATTTAATTTTCCTTGCTTTCATTCAATTGTATAAAAAGTTTATATATATACAACTTAACCTGATATAAATAATTAAGGGCCTTAAATATACAATAGCCCAATAATAATTACACAATATAATAAATGAAGAGCTAAATGTCACCCTCAAATCTTCATATTTCGCTCTGCGTATTTTTGTATAATACAATATTTTTCCAATTTTACCCCTCTCCTAATTTCTTCATTCTCTCTCCTCTTTCACACAACCACCACTCCAACTTCCCAACTTCAACCACCAAATTTGTCTACCACCGTAGCCTTGTAAACACTACCATCAAATTAAATCTGTCCTCCACTGTAAACACAACCAGCAGCCATCATCAAATATGTCCTCCTACAGTTGCACCCATACATCACCACCTATAACTACCGCGTTCAAGGCCGCGAATTCGCGCCTCACCTCTCTACATGACTTTTCCCTTCCTACCGCACGCCATTACCACTGCCTTAAACCCACGACTCTTCCCCTCCCACCACCAAAGCCCTGCGATGCGTCCCCTTCCATTTCCACTGCGATTATCTCCTTCTTCCCTCGCCTTCTCCTCCCTCTCCTATGGCCTGCGACGCTGCTGCCACTCCTAACGCGTCACTACTTTCCCCACATCACCACTCCTCCTACGTTGCCGCTCGCAACTCCTGGTCTCCTGCCCTACCGCTGCTTCTGGCCGCAATTTTCGAAAAATTTGTGGGTTGTGTTGTAGGCTGGAGCCACCATGGGTGGTCCGGTCCAAGAGGTCGCGCGGACAAGGTGACATTTTTTTTTTGCACATAAAATTTATAGTAATGTWATTAATTATTATTGCTATAACCCTTCAAAAAAATAAAAATTATTTCTATAATTATCATGATTGATTGTATTATAATAAATATTATTATTGTTTAAATATTAATATGATTTATGGGAAAAAACTTAATCTACACACCGGGTTGACTACCCACCACTAATATAGTGTTTTTAGTGGCGTTGAGAATAGAATCCCACTTGTTTAAAATAAATTAGTTTAATTGTTCTTATTAGTAAGTGGGTTGTCAACCGGTGGGTAGGTGTAGCAATGCCTGATTTTGTAGCGAATTTGATTAATTACATATATTTAATATTTATTATAATACCGAGAAAATGTATGACTTTTGGAGTACCATTTATTTAAACATTAATATGACGTATGAACTCCTATACAAAGCTAATCAAGTAATCAGAGGCTAATTGAGTGGAAATGAACTTAATACAAAACAATTAACTCCGTATTCAAATGAAATCTAATTGATAATAATTGAATTCCATTACTAACGAAATTGGATCCATTGAAAAATCCAATTGGATTTGTATATACCACCTTTTATTTTACCATTTTATAAAATTCCCACCTTTTTGTTTTTTTTTTTAAATTCCCACCTTTTACTTCTGATTTGTTAAAAATTCCCACCTTAACGGAATTTGTTAACGGTGAAATTGTTAGATTGTGGGCCCCACTTATCTTTGTTCTTCCTGTAATCCACCGACATTCCCAATTTACTTGACATTCATTTTATTCGACTCATCCACGTCGACATTCAAGCTCTCTGCTGCAATCTCCATTGTTTTTGGCTCAATACCTTTCGAATTTGGTCCACAAAATCAGTTAAATGACTATTCATCTTCTTTGAATATATTTTTCTGGGTTTTTAAATTGCAATTGAACTATTAATGTTTAGGGTTTTAGATTGCCCAATTTGAAACTTGAAATTTTAGGGGTTTTAAGAAATCAGAATTTTGGCAGTTGGTATTGTTGCTCGATGTGCAGGAGTTGAATACGTGAAATCGTTGCTTCTTTTTGTTCGGGTGGATGCCTGGAACACTCTGCCGCGATTTCGAGAGTCGGGGCTTTTAGAATCAACGTACAAATACAATTGATTGGGAACGTTGATCGATGATGATGAAGATTGATGATGGCTAATCGAAGAGGAGCAACAAGCAGCAGCAGAAGATGAGAAGATCGATGATGATGATGATTATAAAGAAAACAGAAGTAAAAGAAGTGAACAATAATCTAACATATCGTGTTGTCCTTGAATGTCAGTTGAATTACAAAGATACAAAGAGTAAGTGGGGCCCACAATTAACAATTCCGTTAACAATCAGTTAGAGGTGGAATTTTTTAAACAAATCAGAAGTAAAAGTGCGGAAATTTAAAAAAAAAAAAACAAAAGGTGGGAATTTTTAAAAAGTGGTAAATAAAAGGGTATTATACAAAAATCCAATATTACCTTGATTAATGGAATCAATTGAAACCTAATGGAGTCAATTGAAGACCAATTACAAAGCGAATTAAATCAGTTGAAATCTAATTGAGACAAAAGAACTCTAATTACAAAGCTAATTGAATCAATTGAAATTTAATTGAGTCAAATGAACTCCAATGATAGATCAGATTAAGTCAAATGAAATCCAATTACAAATTTAATTGAGGCAAATGAAATACAATTACAAAGCTAATTGAGTCAATTGAAATCCAATTACACTTGATAATTGAGTCAATTGAAAGCTCTTTAAGTAATTGGATTCAATTGAAATTTAATTACAAAGCTAATTAAGTTTAATGAAATCCAATTACAAAGATCTTTAAGTAAATGAAATCTAATTACACTTGATAATTGAGATAAATGAAATCTAATTGAGTAAATTGAAATCAAATTACAAGCTAATAAGTTCAATTGAAAGTTAATTGAGTCAAATGAACTCTAATTACAAAGCTAATTAAATTAATTGAAAATTAACACTACAAAAAAGTCTATTTAGCGATCGATTTTAGTGACTGACACTTAAAACAGTCGCTAAAAATATTAATTGCAACCGTTGGAGACTACTAAGCTAGTCTCCAAGTTTGCGACTGAATATCCTATAGTCTCTAAGTATGCGGCCGATGGAGACTACTAGTCTCCAAATATTTTAAATTTGTATGAGTAATAAAGATTGGAAAACTTTACCTTCATCGTACAAAAATATTGATGAAAAAACATAAGATGCAAAAGATCAATAGGCTAAAAAACCTTGGACATATTAATTATTGAAGAAAAGTTCATAAGTAAAATACAATAAAAAGTTTAAAACGTTACGGAAATGTGAAGGACAAATATTGTACTTTAATCGATTACAAAATACAAAGTGAGTTTATATAGAGTGGAAATTACTAATCCCTTTGTATCAAAATAAACGCAACAYTTTGAKATAAAATAGAGAAGAAAAGTCTCAAATCAATGCAATAATTTTGATACGGATGGAGTAGCTACAATAATTATTTTAGGTAGGTTGATTAATTATATAATTGATTGATATAAATCTGATGTATGTTGATTAATTAATGTTATATCAATTTTTACGTTTCACTTATATCAATTAATGTTATATTAATTAATGTTTGGGTAGTGGGAGGGTGGCTGAGTGGTGGCTGTTTTGGGAAGCTTTGTTGAGTGGGGTGGCTGGGTGGTGGACTAGTGGTTTGGGATTTTGGTAGAGAGTAAGGATATTTTTGGTAGTTCAATATATTTTTTGGGCGATTTTTAGTGATCCAGGGCGATATAAATTGCAAGGTTTAATAGCACTCATTGTATATGAATCCAAACAAACGAACTACTCGTAAAGTCGTACTTTCATTTTTGGTGTGCCGTGAAGATTCTACTACTACCAAAGACTTGAACTTTCTGCAAATTCTACACCACTCATCAGTCATCTAACACAATAACCATTTTAATTAAATAACCATATTAATTGTGTATATATGTGGCTTCTATATTATTGTGAAATCACTCAACCAAATTAAATAATCAAAGACATTCATCCCAAATTTAAACTTATATCACAATAATTATGGATAAATCGTGTTTAGTTAGTGATATTAAACAATGCAATCACTTATTGATGTCTCTTTCTTTTCTCTTTTTACTATCGTCCTACTATGCCTGTGTTGCCAGTGGCAATACCTCCGTTATTGGCAGCAACAACAACAAAGTAATGTGTATGGAGCATGAGAGGCTGGCTCTGTTGAAATTCAAACAGGGTATTCAGGTTGACTATGTGATCTTCTGTCGTCGTGGGATGACCATGAAGACAACCTGAAACTGCTGTGAGTGCATGGTGTCGGGATGCAGCAACGACACCGGTCACGTAATCACGCTCAGCCTTCACGGTTTTGATTTATGTACAGACAAGATGGTGGCTTCACTAGTTTCTGGACTGTTACCAAGGTAAAGTTGAGTTCTTCCTTGTTGGATTTGAAGCATTTGCCGCCACTTAGATTCAGCTTCAATAATTCTCTCACCAACCAACCCATTACAAGTTTATTGGATCCTTGTAAATCTGAAATATCATTAATTCTTCTGCCTCTTCATTTGTGGAGAAAATTCCAGAGCAGCTAGGAAACCATCTTCCTTACTCTCTTGATCTTCAGTATCTATATGGTCTTAACTATGGTGACTTGTATGCAAGAAACTTGTCATGGCTTTCACGCTTAAGCTATGCTCAAAAAACCGTTGATTCTGAGTGGGGTTCTGATCTTGGTAATTGCCACAGACTGCTACAACTGTAACAACCTCCGTTCTTAAGGGTCCTTGATTGAAAATTGGTGGACTTCACTCACACACAGTTATTGTAAGCCCACTTTCCCATACATAATTCTTCATCCACTCTTTCCCTTCTAATCTTCCTCAAAATCATTTGAATGATTTCATCAATTATTACTCGAGTGGTTGTTCAATTTGAGTGAATCGAACCTTTGTCTACTCATCTTGACCTCTCAAATAATCATCTAGAGGGACCAGCTTCCATAATGCCTTACAAGTTTATTGGCATGCTCTTTCATATCTCGATCTCTCCTTACAATAATTGTTCAAAGGTAACAGTACCAGGCTCATTTGGGATATGCCACTCACTTTCATATCTTAGCTTAGCTATAAGAATATCTCAATCTTTGCGCGAGGGACTTGTAATCTATCGCAACTACAAGAACTCCATCTGAATGTCAATAACCTCAATGATGATCTACTCCAACTTGATCCAACACTTGCAGCTGTGCATCCAACATCATTTCGTTAATTTAACTTGAGTTAAACAAATTTTGGGGCTCGTACCAGATTCGATGTTCCTTTCTTCACTAAGAAATTTAGACCTTCCGACTATAATAACTAAATGAACAATTACTTTCATAGTTTGGGAAAAATTGTCAAGGATGAATCCTTGGATTCTGTCTATACTGTTTGAAAGGTACTCTCTCTTTGACATCCATTCTCAAATCTCTCGAGGTTAAATCCTTGGACTTGCAGATAATTGTGGACTAACACTTAATATGAGTCATGATGGGTTCCTCCATTTCAACTTGATTATTTAGATTTACTGTTCGTGAAATTGGGCCACTATTTCCAAAGTTGGCTTCGTTTAGCTCAAACGAACGACTTCTTAGTATCTTGATATCTCTATATCTGGAATTTCGACCACCATTCCGATCTTTTTGGATGTCAATTGTCGCCATCACAGAAAAATCTAAATTTTTCCACCAATAAGATTTCTGGAAACACTTCCAGATTTTTCTAAATTTCAATTTTCTTCCATTGAGCATATTTGATATGAAGCTTCAACGACATGGAAGTGTCATCCCATCAATTCGAGTAACCTTAAATTCATTAGTATTAAGTTAAAATAGATTTCTCAAACTCAAACCTTCTTCTATGTCCAAAATCCAACAAATCTCTATCCGGTCTTGACTCTCAACAACTTCTTATCACGGGAAACTTCCTGATTGTTGGACGGCGTTTCCTAGTTAACATTTTGCACTTTAGAAAACAATAACTTTTCAGGGTGTTATACCTCCTTTCCATTGGTTACTTGAGCAACTCGAATCATTGCACTTCCACGTATCAATCCATCTCTGGAGGATGCCGAGCCTAAGCAGAGAACTTGACGTCCTTATTATTCCTTAATCTTGGTTATAACTCATTAAGGGTCGCATACCACCAGCAATAGTAAAAAACTTGTAGACCTAGCCTATTGCTTAGCCTAACGAAGCAAAATTTGATGGAAAGCTTACTATTGAGCTTTTATGTCAAATGTCAAAACTACAAATCTTAGATCTTTCTTTCACACATCACGAGGCTTCTATTCCAAATGCATACGTAAAAATCCACCTGGCCACAATGCAAATGAGACGGATTGATGCCTTTCATTTGAATATCCTTTTTTCTGATGGTGAATTATTCACTCCCTTTGATACGTTGTCACAGTTTCATGAAGAGAAGAAATGGGAGTGGAATTACAAGATACTTGGGCTAGTCAAGCAATAGAATATTTCGAATAATAAGTTGGTTGAGAAATTCCTACAGAATTTTCTTATCTAAAAGGTTTGGTTTCTCTAAATTACAAGAACAATCGCAGGGATTTATATACCGATTTAGGACAATTGACAGCATTATCAAATTTGGATTGTCAGGAAAATCAATTGTTTTGAAAGAATTCTTCCGAGTTTTGCCTGGACTGAATTCTTTGGGTATCTTGGATTTGTCGAACAACAACCTGTCAGGAGAAATCAAACATTGCCCAATTCCAACGCTTTGATGAATCTCGTATATGGGAATCCTGGGCTTTGTTGGGATTGCACTCTTCTCAAATGTTCCATGGGATCAACCGCATAATGACATTAATACATCGACTAGCAGATCATTGCCAACGCCCACAAGATTGAAAATGTATAGTGATGATGATGTGTTTAAGGTGGCGGTGTACATAGTAGTGTGTGCTTGGATTCATCAAGGTAGATTTTGGAGTTTGTGGAACTGTGCTGTGCTAAAGATCATGGAGGATGCGTTTTTCAAATTTCTCGATGACATGAAGCAGACAAGTTAAACGGACATGTTCTGGAACATGGCTTAGGACTCGAAGGAGGAATTGACAGCTTTGAAGAAGCAGAGAAGGTCAGTTAATTTTCAATAACTAACGCCTTCATGAAAGTTAAGCACATTATAACTGAAAGCAATAAAAAGATGTTACTATGATCATTACTATATATAGAATATATTGAGCTTTGTGTAGGCGGTTGGATGATAAGACAAGCAATTGGCTTACTTACTGTATGTTAGCCACTAGCTCGTGCACGAAAAGGCAGGCCTAAGGCGAAGTTTAATTTGGATCATATTGTTAGCTAGTTATGTTATTGTGTGCTAATAAAGTGTTACCACTTGTTGCCATAATATTGTTGTTGTCATGTTACGTATTAAGTTTGATTTTTTGTTTAATTACTATTGTAAGAAAAAATTTTAATAATATTGCAGACTAAACTGAGGAGGTTGTTGAAGAATTGTGTTCTCAGTCAATTGGGCATTATTAAAATATATATAAATAGGATATTTTTAAAGATGATTAAGTTAAATATTATTAGCAATTATATTTACTTGCTAGAGAATAAATATAATTAGTAGATCATTATTGATTGGGCCACAACTAATATAATTAATCCTATAAGAAGGTCACACATAAAAAATCAATTGAACAGTACAATATGACTCGGGATATTGGATATATGAGTTGTTAGGAAAAAACACAAGCAAATCACGAAAGATTCGAGAATACACCCTCACAAAATAGAACAATAGCAAAATACAAAATAAAAGAGACAAGTGTTTATTAGGAAATTTTAATTTCCTCCACTCATATTGTATCAATTGTATTCAACCTCACAATTATACAACCCCTCAAATAATTTGTCTCAAGCCTAGATAAAAAAAAAAAAAATCAGCTTAAACCCTTTATTTATAAGCTAAAATAAATCTAACCTAGAATCTCACATCTTCTAAGATATTTTTCTTGCTCCCCAAGTCAAAGATATATTAGGAAGATTACATACTAAAAAAATCTATACTTGTCTTCCAAGTAAAAAGATACTGGGATAATATCCTAATCATAAATCTATCTAATTCCCTAATTAAAACCTCTTAATTTAGGAAACTAAATAATATATACTAGGAAATACATGATGAGCAAATCCAAACAAATTGTATCGAACAAAATTGAGATTGTTATCTAACAATCCTCCCCTCAAGCTTAAATTGTTGTTCGAGCCAAAAGCCTCCCCTTGAGCCAAAACCCCTTCATCCTCCAACACGAAAAGACTTTGCAWGTTTCTACTACCAACCATGATCACCACATCCTCATTATTGGTAATCATAAGAAATTCACTGCGCATATGAACCTTATAACTCATCTTATCTAATCTCCCCAATGAGATTAAATTTTTCTCCAAGCTCGAGACATGTCTAATCTCGGATAAAGTCGCGACTTTGCCGTTTTGGAGCTTGATCTCCACAACACCGACCCCCTCAACCTTCGCCTCCTCTCCATTAGGCAAAGTAAGAAATTTCTCTTCAATACGTTCATAAGAGCTAAATCACTCCCTCTTAAAACACAAGTGTTGGGAACACCCCGATTCTAAGATCCATCCATCTTCCTTTGGACCCATTGATTCCTCCACCATAAGAGACAAATCTTCCTCATCATCAACGG
Source organism: Bassia scoparia (assembly GCA_008642245.1). Lineage (NCBI taxonomy): Eukaryota > Viridiplantae > Streptophyta > Magnoliopsida > Caryophyllales > Amaranthaceae > Bassia > Bassia scoparia. Next base: position 2,461 of record SNQN01005678.1, on the reverse strand, counting down.
CAAATAGTAGCAACCGCTCCCCTAACGTTCTTCAATGCCTTCAAATCGTCTTTGTACTTGAAACACTTTGTTTGAATGTSTCCCTTCTCCTCACAGTACCAACACTTGATTTTTGGGTCGCCCACCTTCTTGCCTTTCCTCCTTGTGCTTCCTTCCATACCAACCCCTCAGCATGAGTTGTAGACGATCCTCCTTYCTTCATGAATCTTTCTGCCTAGATTAGGGCCACCACAGTATCGTCCAAAGCAATAGTAGTTTTCCCTACAAGTAAACTTGTTATCACTGAGTTATACTTTTTAGGAAGAGAGGCCATCGAAATTATTGCTTTGTCCTCCTCTTCAATCTTTAAATCTAAACTTGATAATTGGGTGATCAAGTCATTAAACTTATTTAGATGATCTTGTAGTGATGCACCATCTTCCATCTCGAGTGCATAAAGATCCTTCTTCAAGAGCAACATTTTAGCTAAAGACTTTGACGCATACATCTTTGTCAACTTGTCCCACAAATCTTTTGGATTTGTGTCATCCAACATGTTGTACTTGATTTCCGGCGCAAGGGTCAACCGAATCGTACTTGTAGCGCAAAGTTGCATATCCTCCCACTTGTCCTTTTCCATCGAATCTGGTTTCTTGTCCGCCAAAGTCTTGTGCAATCCTTGATGAATAAGAATATCCTTCACAGTACTTTGCCATAACGAAAAATTCGTTTTCCCATCAAATAATTATATTTTGTATTTAGCCATGAAATCCTCCATAACACACAAACAAATTCGGCTCTAATACCACTTGTTAGGAAAAAAACACYAGCAAATCACGAAAGATTCAAGAACACACCCTCACAAAATAGAACAATAGCAAAATACAAAATAAAAGAGACAAGTGTTTATGAGGATATTATAATTTCCTCCCCTCAAAATAATATTGTATTAATTGTATTAAACCTCACAATTATACAACCCCTCAAATAATTTGAAGCCTTAATAAAAAAATAATTATCGTAAACCCTCTATTTATAAGCTAAAATAAATCTAATCTGGAATCCTACATCTCCTAAGATATTTTGCTTGCTTCCCAAGCCAAAGATATATTAGGAAGATTACATACTAAAAAAATCTATACTTTCCCTCCGAGTAAAAAATACTGGGATAATATCCTAACCATAAATCTATCTAATTCCCTAATTACAAACTCTTAAGTCCAAATAAATRGTATCGAACAAAATTGAGATTGTTATCTAACATGAGTCAGCAATCCGATAAGGTTAAAAGTATAAGATTATTTTATCCTATATTACTGCATCGAACTAAGTAGAGGAGCAACGTTTGAGGTTGTCAAGATTATCTTTGCTCGCTTACATTGCASATTTCATGCATCAAAGGTTGTATATTCTAAACCTTATTATTTAATACTCATTAATTATATGGATGTGATCCTATTTAGATGTTAAAAATATGATTCTTGAAATTCCACTAAGTGCATCTAAAACCCTATAGTTGTTGCATACTTGATACTTCGTATTTAATTTCAGTTTGTTCTCGTCTTTTTTGTATATTTCTTTCGTTCCATGAAAATCACGTCAGCTATGTTTATTTAAGTATTCACATAAAAATAGTTATGCGGGGCCTTGTTTGATTCGTGTTAATGGGTAGATTATTAATATTCCATTGTTACAATTTATACAAATGTGTAACTAAAAATATYAACGATATAAGATATGCATTAGGATCTTGATGGAATGGAGGGAGTACTAAAAAATTCAATCCTAGAAACACCCATAGCCCAACTCAAAGATAGTGAGCGGGTCGAATGGTGGTTAGGGAACCTCGTACTACGTACTAGTAAATACCAGTAGGGGCATAGGGCTATTCGATGAATTCCAGGTTATCCAGCGCTTCATGTTGGTGAGCTGCTCATTTTTATGTTTTAGGAGCATGTAAATGGTTGCACCGTACCATATTCATTTTCTTCCTTTCATTTGGGATTACATATGGAAAAATAATTAGTGTGGCTATACATAAAAGTAGTCAATAGGTATAACTAGTTGTACTACTCCGTATATAATTTGCCCATTTTTGTGGATCGAGTGCTTTTTTTGCTTGGCTAGTGGGTTCGAGTTGAGCAAAAGCTTTAGTAAAAATAGAGCAACCCCAAGGGTTGAGTTCCAACTTAGAGTTCACTAATCATTTTCTCGTAATTACATATGGTCCCTTGGTTTCATAGTTATTATTATTATCTTTATTATAATAATAATAATAATAATAATAATTGATTATTATTATTATTCATGTCAATGGTCATTTATAATACGTTGATCTACTACTTGATGTATGAAAATGGACCATCACAAGTAATAATAGAGAATCAATCATGAAACAACAAAATCAATAATTGATTTTGGTGTTTTGGAAAACAACTAGTTAAATATTAAACAAATATTTTATTTTTTTATTGATTTCTAA
>SNQN01005677.1:2163-42914 GCA_008642245.1 Bassia scoparia | reverse complement strand
AAAATATTTCTTTTCGTTTTCTCGATAAACTCATAAGTTTCAAAAATAACGCTGGCATTCTCATGCTTTTGTCATATTTCCATCAGTCTACTAGTAGGAAGTACACATTTTTTCTGAATCCGCCAGATATTTGTAAATTATTTTTCTGATTTGTCTTTGAGTTTTCATGAATTGTTTTCGCAATGTTTAAATACCAAATAGCGCAGAAAATACTGTGAATAATTAGAAAATACCGATTATTTTCTAGAATAATACTCTCATTGCAAAGGAGGCTCTGAATAATCCTAATCTTAGAAAATTCGGAGCTATATGCAGTAAGAATATTCCGAAAAATATTTGCAGATTTTGAAAAAATAATACGCAGAGCCTGCGTATATTACGCTCGCTGGAGCGTAGTATACTCGGGTATTATAACACTGCCTAGAGAGGCGTATATACGCTGAGGAGCAAGCGCTATGATACGCTGCCTCATGAGCGTAATACGCTGCCCTCAGGTAATATACCCTGCTTTCGAGCCTCCTGCGCTATATAATACGTGCTTGCCTAGACGACTTGACCGTACGGATTTTTCACACGTATTTTTTTACACACAATTCCCGAGACATACGCTCCACTACTACTCTCTCGCTTCTTCTATTCAACAAAAAACTCTTTCACAAATAACAGTAAACACTAGTCTTTTGCGTTTCTTAGTCGTTCGTTTTGACACGCAAAACAAGGTTGAATTCTGACATTTACTCCACCGCGCCAATAATTCTCTAGCGATCCACATTTCTTCTAATTTGGCATAACAGTACTATGAGTTTTAATGATAATTTAAAACAGTGTAGAACTCATAGCTAATCGCTTCCATGGTAATGATGTAGGATTTTCACAAATGTGCCGTTCAACGTTGTTCGATGTTTTTGGGTTTCATTCTTTTCATTTCATTTTCATTATTTTCACCACTTGTCAAATGACTAACGATTATTGATACTCAGAAATTCATTCGCATGTACGCCCTATGCAAGGGCGAACGATATGCATGCCTTTGTTTTTCATCATGAAGCTAAACATTCGTTTTATTTGGTCTTTATTAATAAGCGGATTCAAGGCGGAAATTCGTTCGATTCCGTTACACTAACCTTTGTTGTTTGCAAGATTAGGTAAATGAGTTTTTGTATAATTTTAAGTTCATATATTCATATTGCATGTTGTAATGATTGTATTTTTTGCTAAAACAAAGACCGAAATTATGGAAATCACTTTAAGAGTCGATTAAACCTGATGGACAACCTATTTTTAAGCATCCGTTTTAACAATGAATTAATACAAAGTGGCGACAACGTTCTAGGTTAGGTAGTCCTCTGTGCACTAGATAACATAACATACTTTCATAGTAGTATTTTTAGGTTAGTCGCTTCTAAGGTTAAAACGTAAATTATGGTGCATTCAATAAGTCGTGACGGAATGAATTGCAATGAGACCGAGTAGACGGCCCGACAGTCGGCGAATTGGTACAAGATTGATATCGACCATGTTCCCAACCCCGATAGTTACTTGATTGGACGTGGGCCATTTTTGCAACCATTTGGCACCAACGTTTCGGGCGTCCGTGAATAACCTTTCTAGGCACGGTGGCGACTCCCCTTACTCGACAACACTACCCCAACGCACTCACGTGCGGGATCCGTGGCTCAAGCCCAGGCACAAGCACCTCGATGTAGTACCAAGCCGCGCGCCCGCTATACGCTGAGGGCGCGGCCCACGTCCTACAGCTCCCCGTCGCTGCTCTCCTGTAAGGCAGCATCAATGCTCGCACTTATATTAGAAGAGTTAGGACTGGAGTCCTCTGCTCGCATAGGCAAGCGGCCAGCAGTACTTGGCTCTGGCTCCTCCTCCCAAAATTGGTCCTCAGGTCTCCTAGTAGCTGTTGTTTTGGGGCGAGGCATCCTAATATGAATAGACAGAGTGTCAAGGATAGGACGAGGAGATACAGAGTGCGAGTGCAAAAAATCAAGGGTAGAGGAGAAAACAGTTAAATTGGAGCCAACGAAGTTGGACTAGGCTCTTTCAAGCCCCCAACTCTATTCTTATTGGGCGAAGAGTCCGTAAAACTTGCGTCGCTCATTATTACTTTGATAAAAAAGAATAAATAATAAGTGCGAAGTAAGAAAAGGTGTGAACAGTACCTGAAGTGTCGAAGAAGATCTGAAAGAAAACTGCAAACCGCGAAGAAACTGCGAACTGCGAACCTGAGTCGTCGTTGAAGCTTGAAAATGTGCGAAGAGAGTGGAGAGAAGTGCGAAGTGAAGATGATTTTTTAGCGAGAAAGAAGAGCTAAAAGAGTCCTTCTCTCTCTCCTTCAGGGGTTATTTATACCCCAGGTTCAACGGGCCTATTTCCCCTTGTTTTCGAAATTTCAATTGGAGAGGGGAATTGAGCGGGAAGGGCAAATTTCCCCTTGGGCTGCTGCTTCCATGCGAATTTTGAGGTGGGCGATTGGAATTTTTGGCTTGGATACTCATCATCCACGAGGGTACACTTCCCAAGGCAAAAAAAATTGAAATGAAATATAGAGAGAAATTATTTGATTTGAGATTTGTTTACAAAGTGTAAATTAATGTAAAATCGAGATCAAACACCCTATAAATCCAACGATTTAGAGGGTCTTTGAGGGGTAAATGATGTGGCACGGAAAATCCTTGTCCACGTGTCTTTCAAATATTGGGTCAAAACGATCCACGTGGCAAACGCTACAGTTTAAATTAATCCGAACCGAAACGGGACGGAGAACCGACGTTTCTACACTGAAATGGTAGTAGGCTTCTGTAGACACCTAAAAGTGTCTCCCCAAAAGAGTAATCAGTGATGAAACATACCGCGTCTCGCGATTGTTTCGACTTAGAAAAGATGCTTTGAACTCAAAAAGTTGAAAATACGTGGGGGTCATACTCGGAACTATTGCAGCAAGGACAAAATAAGGGCAAAACATTTTCTTTATTTTTAATTATTTTCTATTTTTAGGTTTTCTTTTTATTTTTAGATTTTTTAAATAATTTTATTGGGATCTCCATAATTCCACTTTTCATCACACTCTTCACATTTTTCTGAGCTCCAGTATTTTTAGATTATTTTTCTGATTTTTCTACATTTTTCTATGATTTTTATAAGTTTTTATACGCAGAAAATACAAAAAAAATACAATACACAAAAAATACTCCGGAAATACGTGAACTTCTGAACACTCTAGAACTCCTTGCTTGGAGAGCAAGGGTCTAGGTGGTCGAATCAAGGCAATATCACGAATAAAAACGGAGGAAATCAAAATATTTTCGATTTTGGAAAGAATATATACGCAAAGGCCTGGTATATACGCAGCCCCCTGCGTATAACGCAGGCCCCTCCTGCGTATATACGCCCTCTCCTACTATATACGCAGGGTTTTCCCTCGTTTTCCCCTCGTGCTCATTCCGAATACACACGTCTATTCTCTTCTCTCTCTCTGTCCTTAACTTGCGTATTCTCTCCTCACTCTCTCAACACTCTAAACACATTCGTTCTTGAGTTCAAAGCATCGATTTGTTCTGAGTTCAACAAGCAAATAACAAGATTATTTCTGAGATTACTCGCCATTAAACATACTCCTTTTTCAATCTAATTAATAACTATTACGAGTTTCGATCTAATTAACGAACATGTAGAAACTCACTATTTAATTGTTCCATGTTAAATATGCAGGATTGTCATTAACGTTTTAACGTTTTCATTGTTTCATTCTTTTTATTTTCATTTCATTATTATTAACTTCGAAATACTAACGATTTCTTATCCTGTGTATAGATTTAAACCAGCGGAAGATTCATTTCGCTCGTTTTTATTATAAACTAACATTTGTTTTGTTTGTCTTATAATGCGATTCAAGGCGAAGATTCGTTTCGCTCGTTTTTATTACGAACTAACCTTTGTTTTGTTTGCAGATTAGGTAAGATTGGTTTGTATATATGTTTGAAGTTCATATACTTCGCATTGTTCATTGTTTATCATTTGTAATTATTTTGCTAAACAAAGACCGGAAATTATGTGAATCACTTAAAAATCAATTAATTATGGACAACCGGTTTTTTAGGCACGTTTTAACTTGATTAATGCAAAGTGGTCACAATTTCTAGGTTAGGTAGTCCTTGTGCATAATAGAAACACACTTCATAGTAATCTTGGATTAGTACGCTTCTAAGGTGCGAAAAATGTAAGTTATGTCATTCAATAACCGTGATGAATGGAATTGCAATGAGACCGAGTAGAGGCCGTACATGCGGGCGAATTGGTTACAGATCTGATTCGTACCATGTCCCGCGAACCACAAACTGGTTCATGGATCAGAACGTGGGGCATTAATTTGGCACCAGCTTTCGGGCGTCCGTGAATAACCTTTATAGGCACGGTGGCGACTCCCTTACTCGACAAACACTACCCAACGCACTCACGTGCGGGTTCCGTGGCTCAAGCCCACGCAAAGCAACCTCGATGTAGTACCAAGCCGCGCGCCCGCTATACGCGAGGCGCGGCCCACGTCCTACAGGATACGCACGGAAGCATGGATGGATGACAAGTGTCACCCATCCAAGGGATGCCTTGGTTTTTGAGGGATTGCCTATGAATACCCCCAAAAACCACCATAATGGCACTAACATTCACTTAGCATTTATTGCATAACTCCCAATTACTTGAGAGTATCTCTCACTACTTTCTCTCTCTAGCTTGGCACTTTTTCTTTCCTAACTCCATACTTACTTAAGCATTGGAGGGGAGATAATCCAAATAGGATTATTCTCCTTTGTGCAGGTGCCAGGCAAGCTTTGAGGTGCTAGGAGTAAGAAGCAACCAACCGACGTGCAATAGAAGGTCAGCTCTCGAGGTAGCATTGAAGGGAAGCCTCCACCCCTCTCTCAACCCAGAAGCTAGGGAAATATTGTAGCCAGGACACGTCATCCCCAATTTACTTGCTACAACACTAACCACCCATCATTAATAATTATACTAATTTAATTTCTTATTTTTGGAGGAATCGGAAAAATACTTTTTTTTTTCTTGACTCTTTTAAAACAAAATGTTACAAGTTTTCAAAATATTATTATCTCCTTTTAATTTAGTTTTCACAACGTTGACTTGTGGAAAGAAAAAAACGATTAACGTACAAATATATGTAATATAATAAAATAAATCTTGTTAAATAAACTGTAATTATTGTAAATATATTAATGTTTTGTTTGTAACAATCTTTTCTTAGGTTATAGTTATAGTTATAGTTAGTGACTCATAGTTTGCGTCAAATATTCTTTCCGGTTTAATAACATTTTGTACTCGAATTATATGCTGAAAAAATGTATTTCCTCTACTTCGTATTAAGTTTGGCTAAGGCCTAAGGGAGTGTTGATTGGGAAAGTGTTTCCTATTGTTTAATTTTTTTGTCAACTTTGTTAGTCGTTTATTGCCTCATACAAGAATCTATTGAGGCAACCGGAAATGTTATCATCATATGTCGTTACCTATAAATACATACTTTCATTGCATCATTGGACTTAATAAGAATAAATTCATAGTAGAAAAAAAGAGGGAATAAAAGAGAAAGATACAATGGAGGGAAAAACAAACAAGTTTGAGTCTCCATTGAAGAAAAAACGACTAAGTTTACAGTTTGATCCACTTGAAGCACGAGAAAGTGCATCTTCGGGCGCGTGGGAAGCTATTTTCATAGCTGAGATACTTCCTAAGMTTAATGGTATCTTCGACTTACTGAAATTCCAAACTTTAAGTAAAGAGTGTGCTGTTGTGATTGGTGAGAGAATAAACAAGATTGTCGATATTGATTGGACTGCACTTCAAAAGGTTTGTTCGAGGGCCGATTCTGATGTTTGTGATATTGTGCATAACAATTTCAGTTAGTTTGGAGAGTGTCGTAATTGTGTGTGGAGAGTTGGTTATCGTAAATCGGTATTCATGGCAGGAGTTCAATATTTCATTGATAGTTATGGAGGTCAAGTGGTCCATGAAGATATTGATTGGCCATGGAGAAATTCATTGAGGCTAGAATTCTACATGAGGAAGAGTGGCAAGCTTAGAAAAGGCGAGTTCTTGTTTTGTTGATGGTTGCAAATTGATTAACTACAACCTTTTGTATTATGAGCATTGCAATGTCAAATGGCTATTATCATGTAATGATTTACATATGTTAACCATTTTGAATATGTCTTGCAAGAGCATGAGTTCGAACAGCTTGCAAGAGCATGAATATGTCTGCACAAAATGCCTCTGAATTTGAACAGACATGTTAACAATGTTAATATGTCTGCACAAAATGCCTCTGAATTCGAACAACTTGCAAGAGCATGAATACTCACCTTTGGCGATTTCCATCGTTCGTAACAGAAAAATACTTCCACCTTGCCTTCCAAACAGGTTTAGGGATTTTCTCTTGCACAGAAAACATACTCACTCCGCCAATTGTTGTCATTTCAGTCACATTTATATACTTCAGCAGAACATTCATCCTTCACTTCTTCAAATTTAGCATTAGTGCATGCTTTGTGATAAACATACTCAACTATCATGTTTTTGTCATATGCTAGTGGCCTATGCTTCGAAGAGAAGTTCAGATATCTCTCATCTTCAACCTTGTCTTTAAGAGCTCTCTCATACTGATTTATGAATTGGACTAAGCCAGTTTCCATGCTCACGTAACTTTTGAAGAACCTATTAATACCTTCACTTCTCTGCGTTGAYGACATGCCAGCCCAAAACGTGTCCCTCCAATACCKYGGGGCCCACTTCTTCCGTWTATCAAAAYCTTCTTTTAGCCAAGCATTGTTCTCAAGGCCAAATTTGTCTATCATAATTGCCCACGCCTCATCAAATTCATCGGGATCTAATGAGTCGTGAACAACGACTTGCAAAGCTTTGTCAATTTCTTTCCATTTACCAAGTTTACCAAGATTCCGGGAAGCATTTTGTAATATGTGCCACAAGCATAAACGATGCGGAACCTCTGGAAACACAATTTGAACAGCCTTTCCAATGGCTCTGCATTGGTCAGTTAAGATTGCAAGAGCCAAGAGGTGCCTTTCCCATGCACTTGAGCCATTGATTAAAAACCCACACAAAAGTATCAGAATCCTCAAGTGAAATCAGTGCTGCTGCAAATACAATTGATTTCCCATGATGGCTAACCCCAACAAAGGGAGCAAATGGCAATCGGTACCTACACGAGAATTATATACAACATTAACTTTTGCGACGACTAATATTTCATAGTAAAAAATATAAAAGCATCCTACAAAATATAAACCAATCCTAACTTTTGCGACGTCTAATATTTCATAGTAAAAAATATACTTAAAAACATCCTACACAATATAAAACGATCCTAAATTTTGCGAAGTCTAATATTTCATACTAAAAAAATATAAAAACATCCTACACAATATAAACCTATCTTATAAAACTCAAATTAAATTCAATACCTATTGCACAAAAATGTGGTGTCAAAAGTGATCACATCGCCAAATTCTTTGAACATCGCTCTACTCCTTGCGTCAGACCAAAATGCATTCAGCAACCTGCCTTCTTCGTCCCTCTGAATGGCATAGAAAAATTCAATGTTGTACTCTTGTTGTGACTTGAAATAATTTTCTAGAGCAATAACGTCGCCTTGAATTCGAGCCTCACGATGTTGACATTTGACAACATTCCTTACGTCTTGCTTATTAAACGGTAAATTCTCATGACAACCACTTTCAACCAGCAAGGAATTGTAGTTCTTGTTTAGGGTTATACCAGCTTTGTCGTTCACACTTATTTTATGTGCGATTGAATCATCGACGCAACGATAATTAACCATAATTCGACTATCTTTTGGATCGAGTGGATAATTGTGCTCCAAATGAGACCCTTTAACAATCATTTTCCCATTTTCAATTCTGCCTTCAACAAATACTTTGCACCCTGTCACACTTGACCCCTCGCTTTTTTTCCCTTTCTACCGTACTTACAGCTTAGTCTGATCCTTTCCATCATGTAATACAATTGTTCATTTGTTCCGGTACGAGTAATTCCCATCTCCTTATACTCCTTCAAGAGTGTAGTTGTCCTTGAAAAAAATGTGAATCCCTTACGATAAGCATAGTTATGACAAAATGTTGCAAATTTCTCACCTGAGTCAAAGGACATGCCTAAAGTTGGCTCAGTCAACTCATCATCTTTGTTACTAGAATTTTCTTGAACMAATGGTGTTTCTTGTTCAACACCTAAGTCTTCTATATTCTCATGTACKSWGTCCTCATGTGTTTCATCATCACCAAATACTGGAATCTCGTTCAAATCTATTCCGTCACTTTCTTCCATATAAGCTGCAAATAGTGAAATTTTCATGAACACTAATCCTCTAAATTAGATAAATGATCCTATAAATTAAACTCGTAAACTAAGTTTACTGGAAAACTTTATAAAACAAAAATATACTTATAAAAAAAATTGATCCTTTCAATAAATATATGATCTTTTAAGTCGAAATATTTTCATAACCCATTCGTCTTCTACAACGTATATATCTCAAGCTATGTCAGAGACAAACTATGGGGTATCAATGGCGACACCACAAGCTCCATTAATAACACAACATCAATATCATTCAAACCCACAAAATAATTCATATAAACATAAAAGACAAAATGAAATTGAAATTAATTTAAAATAAAACATCTCTATAAGCAATTATTTTTAAATGAAATTACAATTCATTTCTACAACTACGTACTTACCAAAGTGGTGGTCAATCTAACGATGTCGGAGGACAGCTGCCAGAAAAGGGACAATAAACAATCGCGGGAGGAAAGACGCTTGAAAAAATAGCTAAAAAGTGCACTGCAAAAGGTCGCCGGAAAAAGTCGTCGGAAGAACTCACCGGAATTTCAGTTTATGTTAAAGCAAAAATAATACAATTTGCAATTTTACTAAACTAATACAATTAGCAATTTTATTAAAATAATAAAACAATTAATATTAGAATTGGAGGGAAACAATAATTGATACAAAATGGAGGGACATTTTCCCCCAAAACACTAAAACTTTCCCTCCAAAACATAAACAAATTCCCCCCAAAACTAAAATTTCAGCTTAGCTCTCATTGGTTGAAGGCATTTGTGTAAGTGGGGTAAGGTTACACTAAATGTAACCGTACCATCCCTCCCTAAAGTCCAACTGCCACTCCAATCCTTTTGCATCATTCGGTTACAATTTATTTATTTACTAGATAATACTCGAGCAAATGTTCATCTTTTAAATAAAATACAAAATACCGTAAATAAAATCAAGAGAAGTTATTGTATGCATCAGATGCACAATAAATTTATCGTACATTAACCATATAGTGATCCTTTTTATCTATATAGTTATTCATTATTCACTTTATATCAATATAGTGATAAATAATAAGGATCACTTTAATTTGGTGCACAATATATTTATTATGCATTTGATGCACCCAAGACTTTGCCTAAAATCAAAACTTATTTTTTTTATAATGTGATTAATTAATAATAATGTTTTATTTGTGACAATAAATAAAATTATATATGTATATCAATTAATAAATGTTTAAAGTTTTATGCAACGTACAATTATTAACCTTAATTAAATGTTTTCTTATAATTTTAATGTAGTAATAAATATAAATAATAATAATAATGATAATAATTAATAAGGTAGGATGGGAGGGAAATTTGGAAGGGAAAATATGAAGGGGTGGAATTGCTTTAGTATATGTTATTAGATAGTGAATTTCTTTGTTTTGAATGAGTTAATTTCGGTTTTGGACAACAACACCAATGATTTGGACAAAATAAAATATCATCAATTCTGAGATGTCGATGAGCCACGTAATGGTTTGTTCGAGCTAAGCTTGACTAATGTTAACTAGAATCGAATCGAGCTTGAGCATATAACCGAGCTTAGAAAACCTTGTTCGAGTTTGACTCGTTTATTTTACAATGTTCGAGCCAGGCTGGAGTTTGTTCATTTACATATAAAGAAGCATATGTTCATTTACCATCTTGAGCCCAGATACCATTTTCAATACGAAGATGTGTACCCAATTGCTCCATATGGTCATTTCCTCTTTCTTATGTTTAAGAGCATTTTTAGTTTCTCTCCAAAAAGGTGGTAATTTATCAATGATAGATGCAACCGCAATGGCCTCATCCATCACCATTCCATGTGATTGAATTTGGTTCAAAAAAAAGATGAATTTCATGGAATTGTTCCATAATAGGCCGGTCATTAGTCATCTTAAAAAGATTAAAATTACAAACAAGGAATTTCTTACTCGAAGCATCCTCGGAAATGTATTTGGCCTCCAAAGAATCCCAAAGCGCCTTTGCATTCTCCGAATTTTGATAGAGATCAAACAAGGAATCGGAAAGAGCATCGAGGATATGACCACGACAAACATAGTCATCGATGTCCCACTTAGCTCGCCTCCTTATCGTCTCAACGAGCTCCTCCTCTCCATCTTGGGGAAGTGGTGGTCTTGGTGGTGCGAGCACATACACCACATTCAAGGTAGTTAACAAGAAATGTATCTTTTTTGCCACCTCCTAAACCCCACACCTTCAAACTTAACCAACTTTTGGAAGTTCAAAGCCATGTCCTTGAGTGATGATGTCATATCACAGAGAATGAAATTTAAACTAATTGATTGTTATAAATTTGACAAGAGGAAAGTTGCGGATATTCACTCCAAAGCACAGAATCTACGCTTTCCTATTAGTTTAATTTCGCCCCTCTAGGATCAATGGGTTACCACGAAATAACTAATGAGATACAATGGAGATAGCAACTCACTTTGTTGATCTTCAAAGTGAATTCAGAAAAGAAACTTTGTGTGTAATTTGTAATGAACACTCAAAGAAAAGTTTGCAAGAAATTTCAGAGAGAAAGCAAGTAACAAGTAAGAAAGTTTAAGAGATTTTTGTGTACTTAGCATATGAATCAAGTGCAACTATTTATAGGCACTTAGAAGCAATTCAAACAGCCACATTTGAGGTTGTAACCCCCAAAATCAATGCATAATCAAGCTGAATCAATTTGAGTTTATTGTGATTAAAACCACTTTAATCTCATATCAATTGATATCCAACAACTCTATTATAATTAAAACATCATAATAATGCATTAAGAAGGCTCCCAACGGACGAAATCATCAACGGGCAAAAGATCAAAACGTATTGCGAATTTCATGACGAGCAGCAATAGTCAGCGCAGTGCGGACCTAGCCCGCGCAAGGCGCCAGGCCACTTCGCGCGGAGCCCACTTCTGGCGTGCGCCACGATTTGCTTAATTTTGATCCAAATGGGAGTTTAAGCCCAAACAGTCCTTAGAGACCCCTTGCCATGATTGTCCTACAAAATCACCTCCGAATTTCATTTGCTCAAGGTCCATTTATGTATAAATGTTTGGAGGAGAAGCTTAGATTGTAAATAACATTAAAAAAATTATTAAAAAATCTAAATATATATGAAGACAAAATTGGCCGCAACAACATCAATTTGGGTTGAATTATATGAAACCACACCAATTTGATCCGGTGTACTGTGTACGAGACAACCCTAACTTGATTACTAGGTGCATTGCATTGTACAAATGAGGTTGATGATAATATATTCCATCAGAATCTAGCAAATATTAATTTTTCTTCTATCGATACATTTGTTAAGTTTCCCTCTTTTTTTCTTCTATTTTCTGCACTTTTATCTAATGTATTAAAAGAGATTGAAAAAACATATTAAAAAGGGAAAAAAAATATTTTTGGTCGGATTCCAATGAAATAGTACATCAACGAACAAAAGTGAAGACAATGCTTATTAGAGGGAAACAAAAATTGTTAATAGTTCGTGAAAAGAACGAAGAAAGGATGTCTATATGGTTGGGAGGAATTAATAGTAAGAACTCTAAGCTAAGCCTCTAACTAACTGAGCTACCCTCCTCTCTCTTTACTTCGTATATGGTTGGCTTTATGTGATACATTTATATTGTGAAACCTCTAACTATATATTGTGAATGCCCTAACCATGAACAGTCGCACAAACAACCCCACACACATAGACACCATCGTGTGAATTTCAAATTTTTACTGCTAATGCGAGTGAAAAAGACCAAAATGGCCTCCTATGTACATGGATTGGATTGGTAGTTTGGTACATATGGTGATATGGGTATATGTACTAAGCAACCCTTTGATTGTACGGACATGGGGAAGTATATAGATCCCAAACAACTTGTAAAATGACAATTCCTAATCGGTTATTTTTGCCATTAGAAATTATATGTATAATACTCCATCCGTTTCGGGATTTTTTTTTTTTTATTACGTTTGTAGAATTGTACGTCAGTTAAGGAAAATTAGTATCTGGATAAATTATGTTAGTATTACTTAGAAGTTGTATTATTCTTTTAATTTGTTTGAGATGTGTGCAATAAAATTAAAGTCAATCTTTTCATATTTAAAATTGAGTGAATGTGATAAGTTTGAGTGAAAAATCAAGAATGATGAGGAAATAAATAAGAGGTAATATGAGATATTTTAGGGGCAAAAATAATATTAATGAGTAAAAACATAAAGTATGAAAAAGAAAATATAAAGAATAGGGAACACCAAAAAAGAAAATGTAAAGAATAGGGAACGGAGGGAGTACTAAATATGATCATAATTTTACAATTATAAAAAAAATACAGCAATGCTTATGTAATTTCCACCAATGTAAAAATTGATTTCAAATGGGACTCGTAATGAAAATGACACCACTTTCTCATATGCTGTTTGGAACTGCAATTCCCCAATGGACATGGCAGCATAGTGAGCCTACAAAAGAACAATGGCAGCAAGGGAGACGGACTAAGGAGTGGGACGAAGACGAGGACATGGGAATAGTGATCGACGGACATTGGCTAAGAGAAGGTTAGCCCATAAACTACAAGATACAAAAACTTCAACAACATGAGTCATGTACGAACCGTGTTTTGCAAACCCAAGCAACAACAATTGTTTTAGCAATCTATAGCATACTCTTCAGGCTACATTTTTCCCCTTTTCTGGACTGAGGTTACAATGGTAGTTCCGGAGAAGAGGCGTATCCAGAGAACCAATTCTCTAAACGTATATATGAACTCGAAAATATGAGTTTACATGACAAAAAATCCTGCAAAACAATTGGCAGAAAGTGGCACAGCCACTGCACTAGCAAAATCTGAGGGAATACAGATAAATATAAAACCAGGCAGGCAGACACCTCCAAATCCTCACTGGTTTGGTCTCATTAAAAGAGGAAAATTATAGGATTCCTCCTATTTCCATTCCTTCCCTTCTCCCTAACCATAATTCCATAAAGATACAAAAGAAAATGGTCCTTCGCTCTTCCTTCCTTTAAAATCCCCTCATCTAAACACAGTTTATAAGTAGAAATCATACATTGTCTTGGCAATCACGAGGCTTTGTTTCGCCTGGTCACCTGCAGGAACATTCAGCTCAGGTTGAAGCTCAAAGGAGACTGCATGCATATTCATAGTTTCCACTCAWGAATAAAYTAACTTTATCCCCATTTGCCACAGAAGAAAGAAACARATACTACAATAGGTCAACAGAATTTCAATTTTTCATAAGTGTCTTTAAAACACAAGGACRGTTGTTAATTTCACATATAAACTGTATTCGATACGTTTTCAATCAGAAAGAGTCTACACTGCCAGCTTCCAACTCGGAAATAAAAGGATAGTTTGCAATAAGCTGGTCAAAAGTCCACACATAGATTTACCAGTCCAAGACTAGCAGTATAAGTATATGAGACTCAACCATTGTAGTTAATCTCAGATGAGTATTTTCCACCGAAGAAGTAACGTTATAGTATCAAGTCTACACAGGCAACTCAGCACCAGGCACTCTCTCACAGATCCAGAGGAATTTTGGGCTTCAAACATATAGGTATTACTCAGATGGATTAGATACCGATAAAGTGGCCTGTTGTCAAAAAAAAAAAAAAAAAAAGTAAACCATCATCGTTGTTTCCTTTAACTTGGTAACAGGGGCCAGGGGAAACCCGGAAAGGAGCGAAATCATAGTAGACAATCATCTAGTTTGCCTTTCGTGTTGTTTCCTAGGACAAGAAAGCAGACACATCAGCAACATGGAAAGCAGAAAATTGCAGACATGGATTCAAATACAAAGAGGCTCGCAATCAACTTGAAGCTTCACTCAATGAGGGACTGAGGGTTATACTTTGCAAAAGGGTACGCAGATCAAAGTCAACCGACTTCACACCATTCTCCCCAAATGTATCGAAAAAGTTTATTCCCAATGCTGTACTCATGGAAAATAACAGTCAATAACTCAATATATAAAGGTCCAACAATCAGTGACATGCTCCTTATATTTGCTTTAGGTTTCTGGGGATGAAGAAAGGTTCTGGCTCATGCAAAAAAGGCCACAGCAGTCATAAACAAATTGATTATTGGAAGACCTCCACTTAACTGAAGAACCTGTCACAAGTATATACCTAAGAGACATTCCAATTCCCAATTTCCTTTCGGAATTAAAATCTTGTGTACGCAACTCCACTGGACCTCTCAACATAACTAGAGATAGAATTATAAAAAGAGGACAAGCACAGCAATCACTCATCAATTCATCTTACAACAACTAGCATTGATGCAAGCCAAATTCCAAAAATTGGAACACAAGGTTTATACCATGCTACTGCCGATGGCTGGCATAAAGATAATACTATGCCCTATCCTCAAGATATGGTATGTGGCTGGAATATTTAACAACTGATCGAAAAGGAACATATTCACCACTTACAGAATAAAGAGAAAAGTAAAGCACAAATAATTTTATCAAATTTCTTTCATTCAAAGCTTTGAATTTACAATTGACAATTTGTTTAGAGAAAACAATCAGGTACTATAATGGTGAAAAAATGTGGATGAAAAATGAATCTAATTCTTCAATCACTTTATGAATATCAACCACCTCAAAACCCCAATTTGGGATTGAAGCGCATCACTATCCTCTAAAAATGTACATTCCCTA
Source organism: Bassia scoparia (assembly GCA_008642245.1). NCBI lineage: Eukaryota > Viridiplantae > Streptophyta > Magnoliopsida > Caryophyllales > Amaranthaceae > Bassia > Bassia scoparia. The sequence goes on along the minus strand of SNQN01005677.1, from coordinate 27,799 downwards.
CTCTTTAACCCATAGTAACATCACTATCATGTCGAATCAACCCCGCCACCCCGGCGCCTCATTGTGTATTCAAAATACCATGTTCTCCAAAAAAATGCAGAATGCAATCAGAAGTAATTTGGCATAAGGCAACCCATTATTTGTTGAAGGTATGCAGTAAAAGCTAGACTAACATCCAAATTACTCAAGAGTTGATCACATCCATTAATAACAACTGCCCAATTTTCTGCGTAGTCTAGGAAACAACCCAGAAAAGAATATATCATATCAATGCCATCATCACCAATTCCATTGAGCTTCAACACAGGAAATCCAATTCGAATCTTCATCAATTCAAGAACAAAAAACAACCACTAATTCGGGCTAATTGCTCCTAAATTCAATCAACCCACTCTAACACAATGCATTAACCAATCAATCAGGAAAATGGGTGTTGCATTCTTTAGAATAAAAATCATTTTTCTCAATCAAAGACTTGACATATAAAGAACTGAATTTAGGGTCACTTGGGTCAATTCCCTCAAAATCAGAGTCCATAGTCGGAGGCTTTGACATACACAAGCAACTAAAATAACTGTCATTGCTTGTACTACTAAGTGACAACATTGGAAATCTATGTGAATCAGAAGAACAAGAAGAAGAAACTTTATATCTTTTATAAAGCTTATTAAAGGGAGAAGCAACAACCTTCTTTGCTCTTTTGTAACTGCAATCACCAAACAGCAAACTCCCCCTTTTCCCTTTATGATCATTCTCTTTCTTTTCAATTACAACATTGCTTTCTTCCGCATTGATACCATCTTCATTGCCCTTGAACCTCTGAGACATGAAATTAAACCCKCCAAATTTTTTAACCCAACAAAAGATTGCACCTTTTTCTTTTTTTTTTTTTTTTTGAATTATGGTTTAATATGAAAAATTAGAGGAATTTGAGTAATGGGTGATTGTGAGTTGTTGTAGAAAATCAGAGAGGAAATTGCTGGTTGAAGCAGAGGATAATGAGAAGAGAAAATTTAAGTTGGAATTGAATTAAGAGTCTTAAAAGGAAAGGAAAACTAACATCACGAAAAAGAAGAAGATCGAATTAGGAAGTTTAGGGGAGAAAATCGTCAAAATGACGAAATTTGTTGGTGGGACCCTTAGAAAACGTTAACTCGGTACCTGTTGCCAGGTGTCACCTGCTATTTACCTCTGTATCGCACACGTCATTTAATTTTATATTTTATATTTTTTCTTCTTTCTGGTATGTGTGGCCTACGAATTTTTTTTTTTTGGCAAGAAATACAAACCACAAAAGAAAATTAAATCCCTTTCCTAGCTTTAACAGCTAGTACATGGGCTAAATTCATTTGGTCCTTAGGCACCTTAATTATTCTAATAAAATTAAACCTAGAACAAATCGCCAAAAGATCTAGAAGAATATTCTTACAATCCACGGGGCATAATCCCGGATCATGAAGAAATTGGATCATTTGGAGCGAATCCGTGCGTAACTCTATCTCCTGACACCATCTAACAATCCTATCCAAGCCTTCAAGGCTGGCAAGCATTTCTGTTTGAAGAGGATTAGAAGCATGAATCGGAAAAGCTTCCTGTAATATTACTGTATAATCCGCTGCAATCAAACACCATGCAATTCCTGCCCTTGTAGAAGCTGCCATGATTGCCCGGAGCTTACTGCGCCTCGTGACCAGGTAAGTATCCTTTGTGCTTGTACATATTGTCGTTGTCGCGTCAATTCACACTCCAGCTTATAATCACCTGAAAAACACCTATACCAAGTAGCCATACCATTCATCAATAAATGCATTATTGAATCTGGGTTAGCCTTAGCCCCTCTGAAGACCACATCATTTCTATGCAACCAGATCATCCAACATGTCACCACAAAGTAAACATGACGATCCCCCCATCTCTTCCTAAATACATAATCCAATTCATAAACCAGTCCTCAATACCAACTGGTTGAAATGGCTGTGGACACAAGCCCAGCACTCTCGCTTTCCAAACATGCTGAGCAACTTGGCAATTCCAAAATAGATGAGCAGTGGTCTCCTCCTCTGCGCAGAATGCACATACCTCCGGTACTTGAAGTCCCCTACGACGAAGATTCATTCTTGTTGCTAGCGAACCATTCACCAGTCGCCATACAAACCATTTCCATTTCTGTGGCATAGGAGTCCTCCACAGCAACTTCCAAAAGCCCTGACGCTTGATCGAACCACTCTTCTCCGCCTTCTCCTTAATAAGGCACCTGTACGCTGAACGAGCCGTATACTTCCCACTTGCGACTTCTCCCCACTCCAACTCTTCCTGCATTGGTTCCCTCGGCAAATGAACAACAAGAATTCTCCGCGCTGACTCAGGAACAAATATCCTCCATATACGCTCCTTGTTCCAAGTTCCTTGGTTCAAAATCAGGTCTTTTACCCAGACTGGCTTCTCATCATTCATTCCATCCCGCATAACTAGTGGACCCCCTTGTATCCAATTGTGTTCCCATACTCGAATTGAATCACCACTGCCAACTTGGTAGAACAGATGTCTACTCAGCCTAGCCCCAACCTTCATAATACTCCTTGCCGAGAATGACGAACCATTAGGAATCTTAGCTTCAGTAAACCCAAGCAATGGCTTCTTATAACGTTCCCTCATGAACCTACTTAACAAACAGTCCCTATTATTATGAATTCTCCACACTTGCTTCCCAAGTAGTGCATAATTCATCGTTTCAATATCCTTCAAACTTAAACCACCTGACATCTTATCCTCTTTGAGTACCGATTGTCTATTCCAATACAGACCTCTTTCCCCAGGCTTTCGCGCCCAGTAAAATTGCATGAAAGTCGCATTTAGCTTTTTCAGGATTATCTTCGGCAAGAGGTAGACTGCCATAATATGAGTTGCCAAGGTGGATAGAATTGAATTAATGAGCACCGCCTTACCCGGTTGGTTCAGATGGGTGTATTTCCAAGAAGTGATTGTGCTATTAACTTTGTCACACACGGACTGGAACACAGTTGTTGCCGAACGACCATCGACATCCATTGGACACCCCAAATAGATACCCAGCTTCGATCGCAATTGGACTCCCAGTGGTTCCCGTAAGATGTTTCTCATACTTTCTGGAGTATTCCTACTAAAGATAACATGGGACTTTTGGAAATTCACTAATTACCCCGAAATGTGACAGAAGTCATCAATCAGCCTTCGTACCAAACGGCAACTAGTCGGATTAACCTTAAAACATATTAAAGCATCATCCGTAAAAAACAGATGATTTATCGGACTTCCTCCCCTACAAATTTTAATACCTTGAATCTCCTTATGTTGTTCCATGGTAGTGAGCTTCCTAGACAGTACCTCTATACAAAGTAGGAACAAGTACGGTGATAACGGATCTCCTTGTCGCAGATCTGCTTTTAGATGGAAAACCTGAGTTGGGACCCCATTAATAAGGATTAAATAGGACACACTTTGTACACACTCCAAGATCCATTGTATCCATTTGTCCGGGAAACCGAAAGCCAATAGAACTTCCTGTAGGAAAACCCAGTTGATCCTATCATAATCCTTGTTAAGGTCCACCTTAAAAATTGCTTCATACACCTTCCCAAAAATTCCTCCTTTTCAGTGCTGACACTAGTTCATGAGCAATTATGCAATTATCACTCATGAGCCGATCCACCACAAACGCATTCTTGAAATCATCAATGAGGGTGCCCATACTTGACTGCAATCGTTGTACCATGCATTTGGAAATGATCTTATATATAGTGTTACTTAAACTGATAGCTCTGAAGTCAGTCACCTTCTCCGGCTTGGTTACCTTGGGGATTAAGGTAATAAATGATTTGTTGACATCCTTCAACATTCGACCACTCTTAAAGAACGAGTCAACTGCCTGCCAAACATCATCCTTCACCAAGTCCCAATGTTGTTGGAAGAAAGCTGGTGGAATCCCATCGGGGCCAGGAGACTTATACAGCTTCATTGAAAACACTGCTCGTTCAACCTCTTCCTTCGTGAAATCCGCACATAAATCTTCTTTCTGCGATTCTTCAAGTTTAGGGAGCTCACCCAGCCAAAAATCCTTATAATCATCAGAGAGGAAGGGGGACTGACCAGTGCAATCGTTGTCATCCACCTTGAATAGCTGCTTATAATAAGAAACGAACTGCATCCCAATCTGCTCCTCATTAAAGATCCAAGCCCCAGCATCATCTTTTATAGCTCTAATTTCATTCGAAGCTTTTCTAGTCTTGACACACTTGAAGAAGAAACATGTACCCTGATCACCCCAGACATCCCATCGATCTTTTGCTCTTCGTTTCCTATATTTATATTGAATTTCCGCTGCTTCATGACAAGCCTTACGCTCCCTTAAATGCATATAAGCAGTACTCTCATCCCCAAAAGCACTTGGACCATCTTGGAGATGTTCAGCAAAGGCATCCCAGGTAATTCCCATCTTCCTAGTAAAGTCCAAACACCACTTCTTACTTTGGCACAGCACAAACCATGTTTTCCTTTGTAACCGAAACATTGGCGCCCCTTGAACATACTGTTGCCATATACTATGGACTACCTCCCCACTACTTTGGTGAGTAATCCATCAGGCTTCCATCTTATACGGATGTTTTTTCTTAACCTTTGGTGGGGATGTATGAAGGACTATTGATTCATGATCCGAGGCCAGAATCTCATTCTTCCAAAGATAAGACTCTGGAAACAAATGCATCCAGGCATTGTTACCATATGCCCTATCTAATTTCTCATAAATAAGATCCGGGGGATCCCTATTGTTAGTCCGTGTAAAATTTGCCCCCGAACTTGGGATCTCCTGTACTTGGCATAGAATCTTCCAAGCAATGAAATCATTAATCCCTTTAAGTTGTTCATTTCCCCCCCCCCCCCATTTTTGGAAAGAATATTCCACTTGGTTAAAATCTCCCATAAAGCAAGTTGGTCCTTGAAACTTATAGGCAAGTTGGGTTAGAAGGTCCCAAACCAGCCTCCTATCCTCCAAGTATGGAGAACCATATACAAAAAACGAGTAATATGCAAAGGAAAGTTCATTAACATAAGCTACGATTACATTAGAGCTACAATGGACCACCTGAACATCCACAGATTTGGTCCATGTAAGGAAAAGACCTCCTGCACTTCCTACTGAATCAACACCACTACAATTACAGAAACCTAGTTTATGAAAGAAAGGGAAAACATCATCCACACACGCCTTAGTCTCAGAGAGGAAAATGAGGTCCGGCTTAGTGTTAGCCACCAACCACCTCAAGTGCGGAACTGCAAGGGACCCCTTCGAACATACTACTGTAGGACGTGGGCCGTACCCCCGCGTATAGCGGGCGCYCGGCTTGGTACTACATCGGTGCTTTGCGTGGGCTTGAGCCACGGAACCCGCACGTGAGTGCGTTGGGGTAGTGTTGTCGAGTAAGGGGAGTCGCCCACCATGCCATATAGTATTCACGGACGCCCGAAACATGGTGCCAAAACAATGCCCCACGTCCAATCCAATAACCAGTCGTGGTTCGGGACATGGTACGGATTAGAATTAGTAAACCCAATGCCGCCCGCATTGTAGCGGCCTCTACTCGGTCTCATTGTAATTCCATTAAGCACGATATTGATGCCACCACATCTTAGCAATTTTGAAATCTTATTAGCGCAACTAACCCTAAAGATTACTAAGTGGTTACTATTATACAAAACAAAGACTTCTCAATGGACAAAGCGATCGCTTCATGGTTAGTCAATATTAACAAGGTGCCTAGAAAAACCGGTCGTCCGTTGTTTATCTGACTTTAATGTGATACGCATAAATTCCTCTTGTTTTAAGCAATATATACAAGTGTGATAGAATATGTACAAACGAACATGAAAAACAAAGGTTAGTAAGCATAATAATGTATATGTATATCCTTCTCACCTTGTCTCTGCCAAACAAACAAATCGTTAAAGTAAAAACTAAAAGAAGACGTCCTTTGATCGAATTGCTAACAAGACAAAGAAACATGTTAGTATTGACAATAACGATATGCATAATGATAAATGTGACAAGGTGGTGATGATATAATAAATGTTAACGAAAAGGAATTTGAAAACACGAATAAACATCCTACATATTACAATAGAGGATTCAAAAGTCGGTTTCTACATTGTGTAAATTAAATTAGAACTCGTATAATAATTAATAAGTTAAAAAAAACGAAAGAGAGTTGTAGGTGAGTATCTCAGAATAAACTTGTTACGCTCGTTGAATCGAAACAGAATTGATGCTAGAACTTAAGAATGTATTGTGTAGAGTGTATGAAGTGTGAGAGTGTGAATACACAAGTTTAGGGACGTTTAAGTTGAATAGACGTGTGTCTGTCGAAATGAGCAAAGCACGTATTATAGGCACGAGGAGGGAAATCGAGCGTATATACGCAGAGGACCTGCGTATACGCTGCCTAGGAGCGTATATCGAGGCACCTGCGTATATACGCTCGATTATTCTGCGCGTATTTTATGATTTCCTCCGATTTATTTCGATTGCCTTATTCGACGCACCTAGACACCCTTGCTCCCAAGCAAGGAGTTCTAGAGTGTTCTACAAGGTTCCACGTATTTCCGAGGTATTTTTTTTTTGTTATTATTGTTTTTTTTTGTATTTTCTGCGTATAAAACTTATAAAAATCACAGAAAATATAGAAAATACAAGAAGAAATAATCTAAAAATACTGCGTGAGCTCAGAAAAATGTGAAGAGTGTGATGAAAAGTAGAAATCAAGAGAATCACCAGTATAAGTTATTTTAAAAAAACCCTAAAAATAGAAAGAAAAATCCTAAAAATAGAAAATAATTATAATGAATAAAAGAAAATATTTTTGCCCCCTTTATTTGTCCTTTGCTCAATAGTTCCAAGTATGACCTCACGTATTTCCAACTTTTGCGAGTTCAAAGCATCTTTTCTAAGTCGAAACAATCGCGAGACGCGGTATGTTTCATCACTGATTACTCTTTTGGGGAGACACTTTTAGGTGTCTACAACTACCCTGCAATTCCAAGCCACAACCTTCATTGGTTCCCTTGAGGCTTTAGGCCAGCCTTTGAGCCGTCCACAACAACATCAGCAGTACTCACAATCGGGTTCACCTTACTACCAGCTCTTTGACATTCTTGCATGTGTACCCCATGCAACCCCACGAGCGGTGGCTCATCCTCATCACCTACACCTTCATAATAGAGCTTGGTCATTAATAAACTTTGACGAGCAGCCTCCCTTCGTTCTTCTTCATGTTCTACCTCCGAAGAGTTGAAATCACCGTCATCATGTCTGAGCGTCTTGAATGCTTCACAAACCGCAGCAAACCTCTCCTGAATACCTTCTGAATCCTTCTCCAGGGCTCTCTTCCGGTTCCTTCTCTCCTTCCTAACCTGCTTAATCGACTTCCTACCACTACAACATCCAACCCTTTTCCGTTTTCCCCCCATCAAGCCATCCTGGGAGTCAGATGACACAATTGTGACTATATTCATGAAGGTATTAGAAAGATGAGTTGCTTGATCTTGTGGTTTTTCCTCCTTTAAAAGTGATGGTTCCTTAGGGTTTTCCTGAGGCTGTTGCGGTTGGTCTGGACCTTCCTGTGGGCTCAAATATAGTGATGAAGAGGAACCCCCCCTCATCCCCCCAGATCCTAACAAAGGGCTCAGCAATGCTCTGAAAGGATGACCAAAAGCCACCATCCTGGTCCAAGTGAGGTAGAACCAAAGTAGGGATGGGCTCAGTTTTGAGTGTAGGAAAGGAAAAGGGCTGGTCTGGTGAACTATCTGAGATTTCATCAAAACTCGGAGCCGTCCAAATCATGGATCCACTGGTTTTTTGGGCTTGAGTTTGAGGAGATGGGCAAAGGACAGAAGTGATGTAGTTTTGGACCGTAGGAGGAGTACCCCCAACAGAAGACAAAGGGTTTAAAGAAAAAGATCCCTGGTGTATAGACGTTGGACCTCCAGGATATAAAACCGGACTTACCTCATCTGTTGTCTCTGGGCTTGCTTCCTCGAGGATGGTTGGTAAAGGAGATGGGCTTAGGTAGTTGGGCTGTGGATAAAAAGGGTCACAAAGAGAAAAAATTGGGACAAGGACTCGATCACCTTTCTCGCACATGCAAATTCCTTTTAATACTTCCAAACCATAATTTCTCATCAGTTCTTGAAGGGGGTGACTGCATGTTTGGTAAAAGCTTGGTGGTTGAGAGCGAGAGAAAAGAGAAAGGACAGAAGGGTCGGTTGTTGAGAGTAAAAGACGGGGGGCAAAGAAAGCTACCAGTTATAAGACTGGTATAAATAGGGGTTGGTTCCCAGGGAGGAGGCTGATTAGCCCCAAAAGAGTAAGAAAGATAGTTCCATAAATGGATTAAATGAGTGTTGGTTCGAAACCGATCAAAATGGTATAAATTCTCTGACAAAGGTAGAGAATATGGCAAATACTCTAGTACTAAGATACTCAAACGCTTAGTTACTTGTTTAGAAGCAAATCTATCAAGGATAGATTTTACCATAAATATGGTAGTTGGACCACTCGTAGCAATAACTGAGGAGGATGAATATCTGGGAGAAGCAGTAAATGAAAGACGAGTAATGGTACCTGGCTCATCACACCTCGAGACACACAAACCTGGAGGAGGAAGGAGGTGAACAGTCTTCTGCACTATATCATTCGTAGGTTTTGACTGTGCATGAGTAGGTGTTGACAAAGGCTCAATTGCACCCATTGCCATGCAACAAAGTGTCTTTCAGAAACTGTTTGCTAATAACTCTCCACTCCTCTTTTTATTCACACGCGAACTGTGTTCAGTCTCTTTGAATTCCACTTGTGTGACGTCAGTCTTCGTCACTTCTCCTTCTCCACATGCAAACACTGTAGATATTTCTTCCATCGGAGTTTCAGTTTCCATTGCCTCCACCAAAAAATCATTTAGATCAAATGGTGGAATATCAATAAACAAATCGGAACGCTTATTTCTCCTAAATCTTGACTTCTTCCACGAACACTGCATTGCCTCAACTGAATCAACATCTGGACTTCTCTTTCTTTTGTATAATGTTCAGCTTTCTTGGGAAGAATCTAACTCATTGATGATTCACCACTGCAATCCGTATCCTGATTATAGGTACTAAGGCCATCTTCCCTTCCCAACGAGGACAAAGTGATCAAATTAAGACTTGTAGTCCGGAATTTCTCAATCTTCCTCAATCCCCGAATTTTGTTAGTGTAGAAGTCGTTCTCAACAGGATCTTTTAAGACAGTTCCAAACAGACCAAATTTGGAAGAGAAGAACTTCGCCTATTTACCCTTGTCTTCTCGACACTTACTCTTGTGCCCCACCTTACCGCAAGTCTTACAAAATTCAAAAATACCCTCATATCTAAAATGCACCCAAGAAACTTCTCCCGGGTGGAATTCATAGTAAACACCTGGTAATAGAGGGTTGTGCAAATTTATCCTCACCTTTGCTCGGATACGACCTCTAGGATAGCTCCTGATAGAGGCAGAAGCAGTATCAAAGTAAACCAAATCCCCTACTACTGCCAACATCCTTGCCGCCGCATGAGTGTGGGCTTCCTGGAAGGGGATTCCTTCCAGTACCACCCAAATTGGTACAAGTTCAGGACAAATATTGGAAATTGAAGCTCTAGGAAACCAATGAGAAAGTGCAATCAAGGCTCCCTGATAATTTATACTCCCATGGGCTAAGAGAGCACTTCTATCTTCCCAGGATGTGCAGAAGAAGAAAATTAATTTTCCCACCGTCTCCACCACAATTTGGCCATATGAACTCCATGAATGATCAACCCAAGATTGAATCTCATTTTTGTTGAAGGTACGATAATCATAAGTGTTTCCGACGACAGCTAGTGAATAATCTCTACTAAAAGCGCGGTCATCCTCAACCGCTTTGATAACTGGACCTGATCGATACACTGGCGGAGTATCCTCGCTCCCCTGGGTGGTGGAGCGTGAACTTTCCGATGACATGAGGGCATAAACAAATAGTAACGTCCAAGATACAATTTAAAAGACAAAGAGTAGTGCTCTAAAAATTTTTAGAGTGAGAAGCTCTTAGTAGAGTGAGATTATTATAATTTTTCTTTGTGGCCTATGAAGTAAGAATATAAGATTATAGAAGAGAAACAATAGTGTAGTTTTTGGTGGATTAATTAATTTTGGCCATGGTTATGCTCCGGATCTTTGTGTAATTTATGCTCATAATCTATGTCTATGTTATATATAAATCAAACACCCTAATATGGTCGATAACTTTAGTGCGGATCTTTTTATCCTCAAAGAAATTCTAAATTACTTAATAAAAAGATTTTAAAAAAAATATTTACTCCATTATATTGGTATATCAATAACCATCCCAACTTATATTAATAATCATTAGATATCTATAACAATTTAACAACAATAAAAAATATATCTTAACCAAATAATTTAAACAAAAATAAAAAAATAAAAAAATAAATATCTTAAAAGAATATATCTTATCCAAAAAAATTAAAAAGATAAATTAAAAAACTAAATAAAAAAAATAAAAAAACGGAAATATCTAACAATTTCATAACATCCCTAAATATAAAAATAGAAAATAAAAGAATATATCTTATCCAAAAACTTTTTAAAAAAAATACATAACTAAATATAAAAATAGTAAATAAAAAAGAAATACCTAACAAATTTATAACTTCTAGATCTAAAAAAAATAATAAAAAATATATCTTATCCAAAAACCAAAAAATAGAAAAATAGTAAAAAAATCTTATGTAAATAAAAATTTAAATATAATAACAGAAAATATAAAAATTACTTCTTCTATCTTGAAAAATGTTAGTTTTAAAAATTTTAAAAAAACCTATTTAACTCATTTAAACAAAAAAAATAAAGTAGAATCCTTTCTTTAAAAAACACAAAAAAAATAAAATTGACTATTTTAAAAGGCTATGCACGCATTTGCGTGCATTTCTTACCTTGTTTTTCTTTATGTAGGGAGTACCAAATATTTTGTATATTATGCGATTATGTGTTTTGTCATCAATGATTGCATTTAGTTAATTATATATTATCGATCGAGGTTTACATAAGTCGCGTCAGATGTGTGTCAAAACTCGGAATAATTCACACGCTACATGTCATGGCAAACAAAGACAAAGTCATGTCTTATTGGTTGTGTTGAATTTTAGAAGATGAGACTTATGCACCACATTAGTCACAGACTCATGTGTTATTTCTAATTCCTATATTTTTTGAATTTTTGTTTAAAATAAAGAGCGCTTTCCCTAGAAAATGCTCGCATTTCTCGCAATTCCGTAAATACGGTTCCTCTTTTTAAATTTCCCGAAATGTCTTCCACGTCAGCGGTTGAAAGAGTATTTTTTTGTCCGGTTTTTTCACAAAACCGCCAAATAAGTTGGCGTTGTTAGGTTGGAAACCGCCATCTTAGATGGCGGTTTTAGGTTTAAACTTGCCATCTTAGATGGCGGTTTTGTGTTACACAAAATCGCAAACTAAAATAGCGGTTTTCCTTTAAATTAAAAACAAAAACACACGAGGTAACGTTACACAACACAAACTGAAACTCCATTTTCGAAAATAATACTCCTCTATGCAGCCATCGTGGACTCTTCTTCCTTTCCTTCGTTCTTCGCCGCCCAGTTGGTACGCCGAAGGCCCGCCGCCGCTGACGTTGCGCCGCCTTGAAGCTGAAGTTCTCCTCTCTCGGTCTCTTTGTCGTTTCTCCACTGTTGCACCTCCCTCTTTGTTTGCCTTCAACCTGAATCAGGTAATAATTACCCTTTTTTTCGAATAATTCAACTTACAATGGAGTTAATTGTTTCTTCATTTGTGTTATGTATTTATGCAATCGATTAGGTTTAGGAGTTTGAGTAATTGAATTGTTAAAGTTAGAATTTATGCCCTAATTGAGATTGAGTTTACCATGACTAATTTAATTGTTAAAGTTATGAATTTATGCAATTGTAGTTAACCATGATTGTTTGAATTGTTAAAGTTATAATTTGAATGAATTATTGTATGAAATTGATAAAATTCTAATTTGCGCAATGTAAACTTACTGCCTCAAAGTACCTGTTGAAAAAAAAAACAGTTGCTTATTAACACTGCCTCAAATTACATTTGCTTTCTTGACTTTTAATTTTATTACCTGCATGCAGTATTGGAAGAGATAAAATAGAATCGAAAAATACAATACAAAAAATAATGAAAAATTGATTAGATACAATTATTTACATTTTGCAATTGTAATTTTGTAATTGAATTGAATGTTTACAGTATTTGAGATTGAGTTGTGTGGCTTTGTAAGTGAATTGAATTTTGTTATTGAATTGAATCATGTTAGTTTTTGTTTTGATGAGTAAATACAGTAGTGTTGTTGTAAGCAAATGCTACTATATTGTAGGGGAATTATATAGTGTGTCTCATTGATGTACCATTCAATTTTTCCCATAAACTAATTAGAATAAGTTACTATGGTACTAGAACATGGATATACCCCACTTTCCTCTTTATTGCTATTGGGGTGGGGAAATTGTGCAAGGTAATGGCGAAGTGTCTTATAGGGGAGGCAATCAAAAGTTTGCTTTCGTCAACTCTCGGATGTCTTTCTATGATATTTTGAAAATGCTCTACAAAGTATTGATGAGATATCCAATGCATGGGGTCATATGTAGCTATTTCTTTGGACGGCGATGACTCATTGAGAGCCATGTGCATTGTTGTTTCCCAACTTCTGCTTCGACTATGCAATTGTTCATAGAGCAGATTCCTAAACAATCTTCTGCACTTGATAGTCTTGTCAACCCAGGTTTTGAGATGGGTTCTTTCACAAGAATTCCGTTAGATGATGAGTTCGCCAACCAGCACTRATCTGAGCTTTCTTTGCCCACTCTAGTGGGTACTTCAAATGCAATTCAGCAATATCCTTCCCTATAGATTCCCTAGATCCTAACAATGTTGATGTGTTTGGGAATGAAGATCGTGGTAATGACAGCGATGAACACGATGATGAAGATTCAAGTGAGGCTTATGACAAGGCTATAAAAGATAGTGCACTAACACAAGATTTCATTGAGGTTCCTGAAGTTGATTACGCCGCTCATCAATCATGGATAACTTGGTCAGGGAAGACCTCTTTCAGTTTCGAAGGGGAGTTTCAAATTGGTCAGGAGTTCGACTCATTACAACAGTTGAAAGATGACATTAAATATTACTCTATATCAAGAAACCAAACAATTCGAGTTGTGGAGGTTAAGCCAGACAAATATGTGGTTGAATGTAAGAGGAAAACACAATGCAGTTGTCCTTGGAGGCTAAGGGCAATCAAAGTTCCAGCCTTTCCTACATTCAATATTGTCAAGTACAATGGCCCTCATGCAAGCAACTGCGTAGGAGAGAGTGGTTGTGTTGATCACAAGCTTCTTACCTCTGAGTTTGTTTGTAATTCTATTTTAGATTTAATTCGTGTGGATCCTTCTTTGAAGATCAAAACAATTGTTCAGATAGTCAAAGAGAAGTTCCACTTTACAATTACTTACAAGAGAGCTTGGCTAGCAAAACAGAAGGCAATCAACATCATCTACGGTGATTGGGAGGAGTCGTATGAGGAGTTGCCAAAGTATATGCATGCGCTAAAGGAATCAAATGTAGGTACTGTTGTGGAGTGGCAATTGTTTGACAGTGGAGATCCTTCTGTGCGCGTATTTGGTCGTGTTTAGGCTCAAGCAGTGACAGAGTTGCATTCCAGGTTGAGTAAAGCATCAAACACAACATCAGACTTACCGCAGGACAAGGCTTATCCTTTTCTTGTCCATATCATATAGAGTCTCGCCACATATTGTTCGTAGACCTTGGCTACTGTAGATCAGTCACACCTTATTCGTCAGCCATCGCCACATTCGAGCACTCAGTCGAGAATAATCACAGCCACTACTTCCATTAGGCACTCTCAATCAACACCACGTAGTGGACAGTCATCTCAGGCTTTTCGACCTCCACGCAATACTGCTACAACACCACCACCTCCTCCTCCTCCTCCACCGCCACCACCACCCACTCCCCCGCCTCCTCCACCACCACCTCCGTCGACACCACAACATTCAACTCCTCTAATTCCTACTTGTACGTCTACTACCACACCTATCCTGTCTCCGCCTCTAGTGCAGCGTACATATGTAAGTAGGCGAAAATTTCCTAATCGTCATCGTCCACTAGCAGATATTCAAGAGGAGGGCGAGGGAGCTTCTGGTTCTTCTACGTCATCACTTCTAGGGAAAAGGCAAGAACGATCTTAGCTTGTAAATATAGGTAGTAAGTTATGTATTTAGCTTTAGTGTTTAAAAGTTTGCAATTAGTATTAGTATTATGAAGGTTGTAATTATTATTATTATATAAAAGTTTGTAATTATTATTATTATTATTATTATTATTATTTTTAAGGTTTACATGTTACTTTTGTCAAGTTTAAAGATATTTTTTATTTTAAACTTGATACTTGATTGGTTTTGAATTGTGAGAGTTTGATTATTGCGATTGTGGTGAAATGATGTGGAAGAGTATTGAAATGGTTATGGTTTTGAATTGTGTTGGTGCTGACTGCTTTGGAGGTTATTTAATGCAGGTTTGGTGCTGTTATCAGAGCATGGTATATATAAGATGGGTTAAAGGACAAATAAATTTGAAGGATTTCTCCTCTACTGAAAATCGCCACCTTAGTTGGCGGTTTTGTTGGTAAAACCGCCACCTCACTTAGCGGTTTTATCACTTAAACTGCTAGTTCAGATGGCAGTTAAGAGCAAGAATGTAACACCCCTTGGTACGATTTGAGAATGGGTTTACCCAATACTAAGATGGAGAATGGTACGATTTGAGTCATTATTGGTTGACTTACTAAGTCAGCAATACTGTAACAACAAAGGAAACTTGGAAAAAGTATCTTGAGTTGTATTAGGTGAGTTTTTGTTTGTTGAGGTGAGTTACGGGGACGTAACTCTTTTCTTTTAAGGGGGGTAAAATGCAACATAATTTCGCACTTTTGCCCTGTTTTGTTTATTTATTGCTTCAGTTTTGCCCTGTTTTGTGCATGTATTGTCAATTATTACTTCGAGTTACTTAACTTCGGTTTAGTAGGCATGTTTTTGTTTGGAGCACATACTACAAAGTGTGTGAAATCGCGTCAAGTATGGTTAGTGGAGTATTATTTTAGTAACACAAGTAGTTTACAGCAATACAATTATCCTTCCTTATGGATTTGATTTATGTTTACCCTTATTTCGCCGGTACCAATTTTGGGCTTACAAAACGAAGGTGGTTTTACTTAGCCGTGTCCGTGCGGTTGGTCTGCGGATGTCCTCGAGGCGACATCATTCCTGTGAGCGTATCATTATTACGGCTCCTTCCGGGTTTGAGCGTTGACTTGAGAGAAACGTGCCTAGACGCATGCCCATTCTGCTTGTTTATGTCCGCATAGAAAATGAGCGTATTTGTAGCTAATTGAATATATACCACAATCAAAAGAGCCCTAATTTTCAAGGTATTCGAAGGACTTAATCCTTGGTGTTTTCGATTTCTCGATTTTAATTGTTACCAGTAGAAATTTCCTTGATGGTCTTGACGCTTTCTATGGACTCCTAGCGAAATTTTGCTATGCATCTGCTTCAGCATATGGTGAATTCTTGCTGACCGAATGTTGATATTTGCTAGAGAGGGGCAAGAGTCATCGAATTTGATTTGAAAGAAGAAGTTCCACGTCTTTCCGCGTTAAATTTTTCTAATTATTCGTATTTCTGCGTAATTGGTCTTTAAACATTGCAAATTCATAGAAACCAAGAAATAGAAATAATTTACAAATTGCGGTTCAGAAAATGTGACGCATGATGGAACAAAGACAGAACCGTGTATCGTTTGAAACTTTGAAACTTTGAAACTTTGAGTTTTATCGAGAAACCAGAAACATGTTGCCTTGTATGTGTCCTTGTATCGGTTTCTGTGTTCTATAGACAATTAATTACTTCTGGAGAAGGTACGGACCCTCTTGATTTGAAAGAGTTTGTAATGTTGATTGTCTTGTTCGTAATCTTAGACATGATTTCGACATAGAGATGTCATTCTAGAAATGTCATTGAAAGGGTCCCTTGTTTTCGGATGCTTGCGGATTCTAGAAAACTCGATAATTCGAGGAGAGAGTCGATCCTGGAAGAGGTGCTTTGTCCTATGGTTCTCGGTTATTAGACATAGCGGATTTGGTAAGTAGAGATGTCTTTTGAAAAGGGCTTGGTCAATATGGGGTCTGGTTCGAGACTGGATGCTTTTGGAGAGACGATTTCTTCTGAAAGGGCTTGGTTCTGGTGTAATCTGGTTCGAAAGAAGTCCGATTCTGCAAGGTCCTTTTTGGAGTCTTGAAAGAGGTCTTCTGTCGCAATAGGTCGTGAGTGCACTATGAATGATTTTGTAGTGACGCCTGTCTGACTGCACGCTGTGACAAAGGGTCAACGCTATGGGTTAATTGTGTCTCTGAGATTATGGGATTGGTAAGAGAGTGTGAGCCATTGATATTATAAGAACAGGCGTCTTTGGGTTCAACAATGGTGGTTCTGCTGAAAAGTGACTTATCTTGATATGGTGTCATTTGGAGACGACGGGATCTCATGGCTTGATCGGACGTGAACTTGCGACTAGAGCTTGTAGCCTTGAAACTACACTGACATCAGACTTGTGACTTTAAAATCGTGCGAGACTAACGTTAGACACGTGACCGATGGTTGCGTCACTATGTGAAGGATTGTTGTTATCTGTGTTGTCTGTGCTCGAGTTTGCGGATGTTCTCACCTTGATTAGCAATTAGACTGAAACCAAGTAATCGGAGGCTGCCTTAGGAGACAAGAAGGCCCCAACTGGCTGGAAGATTAAAAGCGCGTCATGGTAGTGCACTGCTGACGATCCCGCCAGCACTGAGCGAGCGATCTTTGAGACAATGTGAGTTAGTGAATTACGGCGCTTATCAGAGTCACACTCTATGGGAAGGTGATAGATTGTATGGATGTCCGGTTGGCTAACTTTGGTGGCTAGGTTGTTTTTCATCTGTCTAAGCGACTTTGCTGCTGTTGCCTGTATTGTGATTGAGCTTGCCAGAGTGGCCAAGGCATTGGTTTTGGAGAGTCTTTTTGACATTTTGGCAGGGCCCTTCTCTACTGTTTCGGCATGCTGCACCGAGGTCATTGCGGGTTGCATTGTCTGGTCTGGTTTTTAGCCATGGTTTGAACGGTCTTTGAAGGTTGTTACGGTTGGTTTTGACATGTGCGTTAAGACGTTTTGAATTTGAAGAGTCTTTGTTAGTCGATTCTAGATGATTCTGAGAGAGTCATTGAGGAGTCTTGTCTGGTTGGTTTTAGACTGTTGAGAGAGTCATTGAAAGTGGCTTGTTAATGTCTGGTTAGATGCATTTGAGAGAGTCTTTGAAAGTGGTTGTAGTTCTGTTAGCATGATTTTGAATGTCGTCTAGGTTGATTCTAGACATGATTTGAAGTGATTGTCTAGGTTGATCTAAGACTGATTGAAGTGTTTTTAGGTTGTTCTAGACTGATTTTGAAGTGTTTCTAGGTCGATTCTAGACTGATGAAAGTGACTTGTCTAGGTCTGATCTAACATATTTGGAAAGTGTTTTCTGGTTGATTCTGCTGTTTTGAATGAGCTTTGAAAGAGTCTTGTCTAGGTCTGGTTTAGACATAGTCCGCCAACAAAGGGAGATATGTATCTAACCCAAAGGTCAGGTGGATTTACTTCCTATTTGAGATTGAGTCGATAGAGGTCTATTGAAGGATGACTAAGAATCTAGTAGCATACTGGTTCGAGAAATAAAAAGGTCAAAATTTGTGGCTAAGGGTCAATGATGTTCTACAATGCTGGGTTGGCTATGATGTTGGTCGAAGTAGGACATGAGTTCTGAATGTCAGAGAGTGTTTCATTATGTACTGAAGAGTAGACCAATTCCGAGTTAATCGTATATTCTATAGCATAGTCAAAAACTCGGCTCGAAAGGCACTTCAAACGATTTAATGTGATATGTTGTGTACTGTCAACATTGGCGAGGAAAGTGAGGTTCTTTCGGCATATCGGTAGTCCGACATCGTGGAGTCAAACGACGCCTAGATTGTAGGTTTCTCTTGTGATATGGTGACTTATGGACAACTGAACCCCGTAATCGTGTGAGAGGGTTGTGCTGTCTGGGAGATCATGGTCAAAGATCGTCAGCCGTCTCGTTGGGTTTAAATTGGAGCAGGGTTGAACAAGACATGGGTGTGGATGCCATTCCCATGAAGTGCAACGCCCGGCCTTCGGTGACGAGTGTGCTCTTCCGTTAGACCTCTCTCGGGCTCACGATTTGTTCATTTGCATCTTGGGGGGTGGGAGCTGTTGTTGTAGGTGCGCTTACGTCTCGACGCATGTTCCATTGTGGTATATTTTGACATTCTAGCAGGTTTTCGTGTGGCTTTACTATTGATCTTTGGGCGTGACTATGTTCTGTTGCATCACTTGACGTTGGCATATGATAGGAACTCATTGTTGTCTTTATTCTGCGTCATTTCTATTACGTGTGTTATTTTCTTTTTGTGGGTGCTCAGCAGTTTGTGTTATTGCTGTGTGCTGCTCTTGTTGTTTGTTCTTTTTCACACGTGTCGTTCGTTTTGTCTCTCTCCATCGGCCAGCTGTCTGTGGTCGTCGTCAAATCGTAGCTCTCATGGGTAGATAGTGGGTGACTAATCTGGAAATAGTACCACAGTTATAGGGGTCACAGCCATAAATGATTCAAGTCGTGCCTTGCAAATTGGTTTCACAATAAGAGGTTATATTGCAAGGGATTGGCATTTTGAGATGTCGGCTAAGGGGGGAGGCGAGTGGGATCGATTAGGTTGTGGTATGCTGTGCTCTTGTGAAAGAAGGCCTCACGTCTTGGGCGCAAATCTCGGACTATTTCGTGATTATAGTATGGTGAATAATCTGTTAGATGTAACAATAGGTTAATCCATTGGTGGCTCGTGAAAGTGAGGTGTTGGCGTATCTTGGCATGATGTGGTATGAGTAATGTGAAAGGTAATTTGTGTCGCTTTGAGGGTTAAGAACTTAGAAATGTTTGAATCGAATTGTTGCACAGGTGCGGCAGTGTGGTATATATCAGTCCTGACTATGAGGTTGATATATCATTTGTACAATATTGGGGGCTTCTATTTTTGTAAAACTTGTGAGCATTACATTAGAGCTTACATTAGGAAGACAGTTGATAGATTTGAAAGTATTATGTAGTAGCTTAGAGATTATTAGTGAGATTCTGGAAACTCTTTAGGAATTTCTTGACCATTTTCTTGCTTTATAGTTGCCGTCCATGCAGTTTAATCGATCTCGATTTTTTTCTTTTCTTCTCTTGTGCCGCTTCGGGGTGTTTGTCTCTGCATTGTCTAGCCGAGTTGGGTTGGTCTAGGTGTGAAGTGTGTGATGTTCTGGTATCGATCTCTGTGCGCGTGAATGACCGTACGCCATAGGCGTACGTGAATAGTGGTTGTGGGTACTGGCGACGGAAGTTGCACAGGGATCTGACCATTGACTTTGTATGTGACAACGCGGAATTGGGTCTTGGAATCGGAAGGGGCGTTCATATATCGTGTGGAGGCTCGATATGTACGTCCAGGTGGCTTTGTCGGAGCGGCTTCGCTTTTCCCTTCGTAGATTGCGAAACTTACATTGCATTAAGACAGCATAGGTTGGACCTTCATTGTGGCATAATGCCATGTGTAGATTTGTGACTCTTATCATGCATAGACTGATAGGAGCAGAGTAGATATTTGGCGATACAATACCGGATGATCTAAGTGTAAGCACATTGTTTGGCAGTTAGATCCGGCTCTCTTATTGAAATGCCCTTAGGGCTACGAATACTAATCAAGTCATGCTACACCAGATGACCTGAAGGAGAATCGTCCTTATGATAGAAGTCCTACTTGAAGGGAAGAGGACTGTGTTTGTGGTCTAGGACTTGAAAAGGAGCGCTCTAGTGGATCAAGTACTATCGGTATAGGGCAGAGGACAAGGTTCGAGTCATTGGTAATTCCTGACCTACGCTTGGGTGTACTATTGGAGGCTTTGATCATTTGGTTATTTCGTGGTTGGGTAGTTTGATGTTTTTCACATATGGAGCATGGAGCGATTACTTTCTTGTTAAAGCCCCCACCGCTTACCCTTCGGATTCGGTTTTTTCGTGGATGATGTCGGCGCTTCAACGAGACGATACGTGGTCTCTGGTGGTGGCTTGGAGAGATCTTCCTATCGCTATCTATTGGTATTTAGCCCAACCTTGTTATGTAGGGCCCCAGTAAGAGTACAGTTGCGAGTTTTGTAATTCTATGACTGCGGGATCGTTAGAAACTTGTATGTTGGCTCTCCGATTTAACTTCGGAGGCACTGAAAGATAGTGTGTTTCTTTTGAATACTTTGAAGAACAATCTATCTGTCTTGAGTTTTGGATTAAGAACTGAACTCGAGTAGACTTGAATGGGCTAGGACTAATCTGATTTAAGGTGCTAGACTCGGGGATTCACAAATGGGCTATTTCCGATTAGGCTTTGATACGCGCACGATTAGATTGATTGTATTGGGCCTCTACGACTTTTGTAGGTCAGATCATTGTGTCATTTCTAGGGTTTGATGGTTATGATCGAATAGTTCAGAGTTTTAAGCGGTTTCTTGATAGTTTGATCTACGGATCCTAATTATGATAGAGATATCAGGCTCTCATGTATGAGAGAGTTTGTATAATTTGCTCATCTGAACCTTCATATCAGTTGCTTGGTGGCTCTAGTTCACGGAAGATGACTTAGTTTCTTGATTGGAATTTGAATTGAACTATTTGGTTTAAAGCGTAGTGTAAAGAAAAAGGATGGTGGTAAGATTGTCGACCTGTAACTCTTTTTCTGATCTTGGATGTGGGAAACTCTTCGGTAACCGTATTAGGTAAGATCACTACTTATGCTCAGAATGTAGTCTATTGAGAGCAGTGTTTTGTGCTAAATGAGGTTCAGGGTCTGAACACTAAATGTGGAGTAGGGTGAATCTTGCGATGTGGTTTCGCCAGTATTAGATTGGAGGAGAAACCTACCGGGTCTGGAAGAATGGAAGAGTTCAACGCCAATGCTTTCAACTGTTGCTACATTGTATTTGAAATCCTCATTAATACGAAGATATTGAGTGACATTTAAGTGAAGGGAGTCTAGTGCACATATTGAAAAGTGCTTGGAGGTGGTCTTGGGTCTTCAGTTCCTTTGAACTTTGGCAATCGTGATGACAAACTTCTTAAGGAAGCTGCCCTAATCTCATAATCAGCAACGAGAGGCTTGAACTCTGGGATGTTTTCTCGGGTACCAGATGTGTCTCATGTAGTTGGACTCAAGAAGCTGGGTCAATCTTTCATCTTACTAGTTAGTCTCATCCTCTTGGTGTATATTCCGGTGGGACGATCCATCCACTCTCCTTTATATCGGAGGAGGATGTGGTGTCTCAGCACTCGTCTTCTCGCCTCACCCGTTTAAAAGCAGCTTGCATGAGAGGTCCTTTGTCGTTGGCGCCTGGGTCGGGTTTCTTTCGGACTTAGACTCCCATACTCGCTCTTTTCGTGGGCAATGTGTCCATTAAGCAAGGCGAGAATTCACAGCTCGAGCTTCTTCTAGAAAGGTAAGGCTGTTGTTACGATGTTTTCGCCCATCGCCGAATGTCCTTGGTCCGATAACAAGTGAGCGGTCGGGTTTATGGCAGCTATCTTGTTACTACTTTCTAGGCCCCCACGCTATGACAGAGGTTGTGACTGATGCTGAGCATCTTGGATATCTTGCTGATAGCCATTATATGAAATTACAGTTGACGAGGTGATCCGCAGAAACACAAAGACTTGCGGCTCTATCTTGTTCAGAAAGGTGCTCTAGAGCATAACACTCTCTTGAACTCTACGGTCTCTTGTGGATTCATCAAGGAACCATTAATCAGAGTCTTGTCTACGTAACCACCTGTGTGGATATGTACTGCACTTTGAATGGCCTAAGTGGACAGCTCGCAATTACCTGTTGGGATCTTACGCGTGCCTAGAGTTCTCGGCGAGAAGGAGAGTGGTACGCTCGTTCAACGTGATACTGGCGCTTACGTAGATGCGCCGGATTAGGATACGCTAGTGAAATATATAGCGTTGGGGACCGTGTCTGTCGTTAGGTTAGCGCACCGTAGGACATGCCAGTGTCTTATAGGTTTTCACGAGGGCCCACTGTAACGCAAATTGAACATTTGGTGGCCTGAGCCTTAAGTATAGGCCTGCAAAGTTTCCATAGGGTTGAGTCATTGATCGAGTCACATCGAGTGTTCAGTTTTAAGGTGGTGGTTTAGGGATTGAAGTTGAAGCGAGCATCTGAGTATTCAGATTCACAGCTCTATTGCGTAGCGTAGTAACTTCGCACCGATTGAAGCTCTAATCTGCAAGATTTTGAGGGGGTTGTCTTTGCAATTTCGGGAATTTCTCCTGTAGATTGACCTGATTTTCAGAACTTTATAAGTCTGTTCTGCGAATCTCACTAGGATCTTTGAATTGAGCGGACCTATTTTTTAGGATTTTGAAAACGGTTGACCGTGAAGGTTGTTTGACTAGTGATGGTGTTTGTATTCAGATTTAAGATTCTTGATTCGGGCTGCACCAACTAACTTTAACTTGGGATCTTGGGAAATTGACATTGGATCGAAATTTGACTTTGTGAAATTGTTAGTGCAGGCTTACGTTCGCTGATCATGTGCTCTGAGCCACTCCTCGATGTCGTTTGCAACCATAGTATTTAAGAGACGTGAGGCTAAGTCTGGTGGCTTGGTTTTAAAGATATTTGGGTCGTTGAGAATGAGCAGGTTTAACAATTGTTTAACGGCATGCTTACGAGTTTAGATTTCGCGAAATCTCAATCCAAATCATCTTTTTAGGTTACATCTTGCTAATATGTCTTAGGAATTACATGAAAGCTGGAAAAACTAACTCACAGGGTTTAATCGTAGGCATCTCATCTGTATGTGGGCCCTTCTCCACCTGTCCCTTTGGTTTAAGGAGTCTGATAGTGTAGGCCATGCATAACAGACGTAGAGCATTTTTGTGATCCCAATAATTTCACCACCACTCAACATCTGGCATAGCAGTGATAACGTGGTGCGCTTTAGCTGTATGCATTGGCTTTATACTCTTGGACCCGCTTAGTATTACACGCATCTAGTAACACGTGCATACGCGGCAGCTGAAGTGCGGTGTAGATAGGACTTACTTAGCAGATTGATGACCATATCACACCACAACACTCAACAGTCGGCAACAAAGTGGGAACACTCCACCTACACCTATTCATAAATTTTGACTATTGCTAGAGCCATAATACCACTGGCGTCGTAAGTTTTGTAGCACCAATTGGGCTGCCTTATATGCTCTTGCTTCTGACCTTCATACCGTGCTTCATCAGGAGTCCAGAACCAACAATATCATGTTAATGTATCGAGATAGTGAGACGGACCAGGTATATCTGATAGCGTAGACTCTTTCTAACGTCTCGGTCCTATTATTCACCATATGGTGATGTTATTCCCTCAGTGAGTCGCTGCATGCATATTGATCTGTTGACGAGGCTTCGTGGCTCCCGCTCTGATAATCTTAGGAGAAGGAGCGCCGTTGAGTGCTTCAGCTTTGCGGTGTTTTGCGAGTTGGTTACAGATGTATGTCGTACTGGTGGCAGTGCTGAATCGCGGTCGCTGTCAAGTGTGAATTTGCGTTGAGTGGGGTGTGAGTGTGTTTGTTGACTGAAGTTTGTAGGATCGTGTATCCAGCTACGGGTTGCGTCTATTCCACTGGGGGTTGTGACTATGGCACGGACGCCCGACGGTTTTATCGGCAACCACGTTGGTGGCCAAACTAGTGGCCTCACAAGTAGCGGAGGATCCAGTAACCGAAGCACAGTGCTGGGTTCCACGGGGACATGTGGATTACGTAAGATGCTGATCTCAGTAACCCGAATAGCTGCCGCCGGGCTCTGCATTCCGTCGTTCAGCGCGGGCCTCCCGGTACTCTCTCTGGTCTTCCTATTGTAGTTCCAAAATCATGAACAATCTGTAGTCGAAAGAGCCTATTGTAATTGACTTCGCTTGAATCCAGCTTTGCGCACTTATAATCTTAATTAGGGGTAGGTTGAGTTGCTATATTGGTATTCAGAACCGGAACGTGACTTCTACATGGATTAAAGCGAATTCCTACCCTTGATGGTTTGATTAGGGACGCATTCTATTAACAAGGTGCTTAGAAAACCGGTCGTCCATGATTATCTGACTAAATGTGATACGCATTGAATTCCGTCTTGGTTACATATATCAAGTGTGATAGAATATCATATATACAAGTGTGATAGAATATATAATATGAGTTTCCTAATTGTGTGTTGATTTAATTGAAACTCGCAATAAGAATTAGTCAATTAAAGTGACAAGGAATTAAGTAGAGAGTCAAAAAGATGTTTAGGTGAGTAATCTCAGATTATACCCTTATTTTTCGCTTGTTGAATCGATGAATCGATGCTTAGAATCAAGAACGAATGTGTTTGAGTGTTTGAGAGAGTGAGAGAGCGAATAAACGTAAGTTTAGAGACAGAAGAGACATAATAGAAGGTTCTGAAAATGTGTGTTCGGACTGAGCCAAGGTAGGCAATGTATTATAGGCAACGAGAAAAAACGAGCGGTCGCAAAACCTGCGTATATCCAGAGGAGCTGCGTATAAGACGCAGGTGGCTGCGTATTACGCAGGTGGCCTGCGTATATACGCAGGTGGCCTGCGTATTGCGGTCTGCGTATATACGCAGGTGAACCTGCGTATATAGCAGAGGGTCTGCGTATATAGCATAGGCCTCTGCGTATATACGCTGCCGCTATGGTAATAATATTGTTCTTTCCAAACCTCGAAATATTTTGATTCCTCGATTTATTACGTGATTTCCCCTTGATTCGACGCACCTAGAACCCTTGCTTCCAAGCAAGGAGTCTGAGTGTTCTAGAAGTTTCCACGTATTTCCGGAGTATTTTTTGTGATTTGTATTTTTTTTGATTTTCTGCGTATAAAACTTATAAAACATCAGAATAGATAGTAGAAAAATCGAAAATAACTAAATACTGGTGAGCATCAGGAAAAATGAGTGAGAAGTGAATAGAAACACGTATAAGATTTGAAAAACCTTCTACAAATAGGATTATAAAAATCTAAAAATAGGAAATAATTAAATGAAAGATAGAAAATATTTTTGCCCCCTTTTGTTCTTTGCTCAATATTCCAGTATACCTCACGTATTTCCAACTTTTGCTGAGTTCAAAGCATCTTTTCTGAGTCAAACAATCGCTGAACGCGGTATGTTTATCACGGATTACTCATTGGGGAGACACATTTAGGTGTCTAAGCCGTCTGATCAACTTCGTCTTCTTATATTTTATTTTAAAAAAATGGATTTTATCAAATTGGGTTGT
>SNQN01005676.1:28449-42919 GCA_008642245.1 Bassia scoparia | reverse complement strand
CAGCTCACTTCAGTTCGGTGTCCGTTTGCATTTGTTTTACTTCAGCTAAAAGTAAACGGACCTCAAGTCTGCTATGCAATTAATTAAGGCCTAATTTTCTAACAATAGTGGTACTGATTTTCATCAATCTATAGATGTTGTTAATTAAAAGGATTGTTAAACTTATGAAAATTTCAAAAAGACTCAACACAATTACACATATAGCATCTTGATAAGGGATTAGTTGACGATTAGAATCAAGCTTTGCAATGAACTCATGTGTACGCTTACTTCATCAAAGATGAACTTAATTCTTTCTCTTTTGGAGTTTCTTGGAAACTTCAATGTCGCTGCTCATAACAAAATTTGATAATTATGATCACCTAATATAAAAGTACAGTAATAATAAAATTTTACATTTCAATAAATATGTTAATTTTTAAATAATAACACGGGACTATTACATCAGCTGAAAATAAACAATCGAATTGAACGATTATTTTTGAGATATATATTAGTTTAGAAATTGAAATGAGTTTTGAGTTTGAAAACTGTAAATAAGCTAATGTAGACGGTCTCAGTTAATGATCACGTGTTATCCAAAATAACAATTTTAGAAAGATCAATCATACATTATACATATATCATCCGGTATCATAATGTATGTCTTTCGACCAAATTTCAGATGCATCATGATTGTTGCTATCATGCTTCTACTGTAAATGGAGTTAGTGAACACTGAAAAGGACAAGTGATTACTTATTATGATTTAATGCAGGCGGATGTGCTTTTGTGTGTTATGTATAATAGAGTGGTGTGTGATTCACGCTTTTATTCGTTATACTCGAAGTAGGTAAGATATTATTTGTGAAAAAAATAATTACCCAGCAGATTAGTTTTTTATTGTTTTGGTTTGCGTCTAAGAAAAATAGACATGAAGAAAGGAGATCAGAGTAAAAGGAGAAGTGAGAAATGTGTGTGCGAGATAAGACTACCAGTGGCGGATGATGAAGTGCCTAGAAAAACATTCTCTCCGAACGTTTTTTATATTGAGAGAATCATTATACTTCTAATGAAATATAGATATGTATACATTTTTCATTTGTTCATCTTTATTTCGTGAGATGAGAAGCATAATCAAAATTATCGTTTATTTTAACTATCCCTTTTTTTACTACTCAAATTATTTCACCATTTTTTTTAAATAACAAAAATAAGATTTAAATGTACAATCGTTACGAACACTTCTTAATTTTGAAATAACATTAACCCTTTCTACTGCACGTTTGACACTTCTTAAATAAATATAACAATTAAATATTTTACAAAAACAGCGATTTCGATGCCGCTTTCTCCTTCATTCATTTATCCACGACATTATCACTACCAATTAAGTTGAAAAGAGAGTATTAATATCAATAACCTAATATCAGATAGTTTGTCATTCACTGCTGATTTAATTACATTACATCATTCGCTAATCTTAGAAGCTAAAGCTAGAGTCTTACAAGACCACTAGGTTTGCATTCTAATCGGGTGGAAATCAAAGTTCGAACTTGTTATATATAAAAATAATTATTTTATAATATGGTCAGATAGAGAGTGGATGGGTAACTCAAATTGGTTAAAGCTTTTGTCCCGTTTATGAGATCCTGGATCATTACTCTAGTCTACCTTCATCGTGAACGAAGTATTACTACATAATTAAAAAAAAGTGATCTTTTATAAGCCAAATTTGGAGTCTGGTCATCCAAAGTTCATTTTTTGTACGGCTTAGAAATGAAATCATAATTTTTTTGTTAATTATTTTGAATTATCCGAAAACCCGTTACAATATCTCATCATGTATACTACTAACCGTATGGCCCGAATTCAAGCGACCCGATATAAGTAATTTTTTATATGTCAACCACCCGAACCGCAAATTGGTGTAAGCAATAATTTATGTGATTTATGTTGATAAGAATAGCTACTTATGGAATCACATTCCTTATTGACTTGTTGTGTTTGTGTTGTGTGAATGCAAATAGGTGAGTTGTGTTGTAAATATGATATGCGCTTGCTTCCAATACAGTTCTTGCACAAAAAATTAAGCTCGCACTTACAATATTAAATTGGATTAAGCGGAGTATATTTTAAACAATTAATTAATGTATATTTATAAATGGGTTTTAGTCATTAAGACTAATGTTCCGAATTCCGAGTGTAGTTGAATACTTAGCAATTCGCTAAGTGTAATCTAAGGATATGAACTACATAGATCAATCACTTCAACGCATTGCAAATGTTAGATAGTAAAGTTCTATTTGACATTATAAGAAAAGTTTGTTAGGATTTTAAACATTGTTAATTCCATTGGATTCATCTCGCAGATCATGCCAGCAATTATTTTAAACTCATTTTTGATTCGCGATAGAATGATTACCGCATTGAGTAATTATGGTTCGTAAAAATTAAGACTTCCCGTAGAGCAGACAATCATGCAAAATAGATTTATTATTAATGCAATGTAGTCCACCTTAAGATACACATTTTGTTATTTAAAAAATATTTTTGCGTGTCGATGATATTAACGTGAATGACTGATGAGTCTTATTTATTTTATCTCGACAAAATAAAATAAGTAAAATTCCATTAAAAATAATGTGTGGCTTTTGGTGAAAAACAAACCTTCTTTCACTAAATTTTGATGAGAAAACTGTACTATTTCTAAGAGTATAAATAGGTGTGGTGTTTAGGAAAATGAGGGAATCATGAGCATAGGTGAGTAATTTGTTATGATTCACCAACGAATTTTGAGTAATTTAATGGAATAATCATGAAATAAATTTTCATGAGAAGTATTTTCGCATGTAAACAATACGAGTTCTAAAGACTCAACTGAAAATTGTGAGAACTAATAATAATTATTACTGATTAAAGTAAAAATGTATATAAAAACAAATTTCAAGGCGTTTGTATTGAGTTCAGACAAACGGAACTAATTAAATATTTTGTTAAGAATGAGGTTCAAATCGAACAAATTAGCGGAATTAAGTCCAACTATAGTATTAATATGTTTAATCAACGAATCATAATCCCCTACACTACAAGATTATTGAGTACTTCTAGGCAATCTACAGTACACTGGTTAGGGTGTGGTTTTCGTTTCTAGGTTTATTTCGATGAAGATCCATAATCTATATATTGGGTGGGTTGGGCCAAATTAGTACAATTGGTGACAACCACTTAAAAGGTTCCGGGTCCAATCTCATGCTAAGTCAATTTTTGTATGATGATATTAGATACTCCTTTTGTTTGTTTACTCTAAAACTGGGAGAAGATTTAATTTGTTTTTTACAATTTTGTTAGTCGTTTATTTTTGTTGAAAAGGTAATAATTATAGGTATAAATAAGAGGTTAAAATATACGAAGTAATATTTACATAAATTACCATTGATTATATCATATTTACATGTATTTTTCTTATATTCAAAACTTTTTAACATTATACTCCTCCATAAAGGAGTAGTTTTAAATTCGAAGGATTTGCTCTTTCTGTTGTTCGTTTCAGAGTTTTGTTCGGTTTGACTTGTCCTATTTCATGAAAGTTCAATTTTTTAGGAAATAATCCATATGATTTTGGTGTTTGGTTGAACACACATAGAAAATAGAATTTCAAGAAGTGAAAATTTCTTAAATGAATTATTTACTAAACTCGGCTGAAATGAAATTTGTTTGTGTCTTTAAATTTTATGCACTTGAAAAATGTGATGTAGGGATTTTATATACGGTTTTTTAGAGTCTTTTTAATTAATTTATTTTCGTAGTTTTGTTAGTTTTTGTCTTATTTGTGTCTTTTCTCATTTTCTTTCTCTACTCTAACAGTCCGCTTTTAGGTTATTGGCACATTTTCTTTTTTGTTTGAATTAACGATTTTGCAGGCACTCATTTGGTGAGCATTGTTAGGAGTTGCTTTGACACACATTTGGATTGTTCGAGGTCGGGATTAGGTTCGTGTCACTTTGTGAAATTTTGAGCGTTTTGGGCACTTTGGATGTCGTTAGGCTACTTCAATTGAGCATAGATTTCAGAAGTCTCATTATAATTTTGATGTGATTCACTTGGAGGTGAAAGTACGATTCGATAGCTTACGAAACGATGGTATATGCTGAATTCCGATTTAAACGAAAAGTTATGGCGTTTCTTTTCTGATGCGAGTCAGTAGGCCAGTAGCGCCCCGTAGCGGGCGTTCTCTGCTCGGGATTTGCTTTCTCGGCTTTACTATTTTTCTTTTGTTTTTACGTTTTCTTTTCTTGTTTGATGGTTGTATTTCCATTGTTGGGACTTGGGAAGGCCACACATATTTCATTCTTGTAATACACTTTTGCTCTTATTTTCTCTCTCTTTTTATTTTAGCTAGTAGTTTCGAACTTCTCATTAATTATTCATCATCTCTCAATTTTTTGCATTTTGGGAGCTTTGTACTTGGAATTTCTTGACCAAATTTTATAGTCAAGTTAGTACTATTCCTTAATCTCTTTGACTTCTTTAATTTATTTTGGTTAAGTATTTATAAATGCATTTTTTGGGTTTTTATGAGTTTTTTCTTAGTTTTACTTATAATTTAGGATTTGAGCTGAATTATTTATGAGAGAATGAGATAAGGTTATGAACTGAATTGAATTGATTTGAGAATATGTTTAAGTAAACAGACTCTTGTAGTTTTTAATAAAACTTCATATTCTAGGGTAAAACTTAGCAATGTACTATTGCAAGATTTGCTCCACAACATGAAAATGATTCAATTCAAACAGCATCAAAATGCAAAACATTTTTATACAAGTACATGATGTGATTATGTGAACCCCAATACTGAGCTGTCTGATTGAAACAAGGTTAATCACTCGTACAAATATGACAAAGTATTAAGTACATCGGATGCATAATAAATTTACTGTGCATCAGATTATAATAACCCTATTGGTTAATATAGTAACCCTTTTTATTGTGATCCTTTTTATCAATATAGTGACCCTTTTTATCAATATAGTGACCATTTTTATCAATATAGTGACCCTTTTTATCAATATAGTGACCCTTATTATTTAAACTATAATGATGTATAGTGAAATGAGTCACTATATTGATATAAAAAATCACTATATGTTTGATGCACAATAAATTTATTGTGCATTTGATGCATACAATACCTTCTCAATAATTAATCTTGTCATTAGCTAAGCTTTAAAAAAAACAAGGGAATTATACATGCATATATATATGCATGTCAAATGTCAAGCTAATGTTAAATGAGTTATGACAAATGACAAATGAAGTAGAGAGTACGATAGATAATGAAGAAGTGGGCTTGAAAGAAAACAGTAATGGTTTATATGGTTAGCATGAGTGCACGTTGTACGCATTAAAATAACTCATTTCCAACCAGAAACTACGAGTGCATTGGCCAGGATTCTCCATCACCCTCGTTTTAATTGCCATAATTTTTTCTCTTTTGTTTCTCGACCTCGGTTTGTTTTGACGAAAAACATTTTTCATATGATAAGATGAAATTAAAATTATGATTGTTTGTCATTATTTATTTGTAAGAAAATTTGTTTTCTTAGYTTCATTTTCTTTTATTTGTTTGAATAAATCTTTTTGAGAAAAGAAAATAAATTGGTTTTTCGTTGTTTGTTTGTATGAAAATTTGTTTTCTTAGATTCATTTTCAATTTTTTTGTTTGTTTGAATAAACCTTCATGAAGAAAATAAAGGAAATTGAATTTCCTTTGTTTTTGAAGTATTTACAACTTTTTTTTCTGGATAGGTTTATAGCTCTTTGTTCCATTAGTACCTTGTTTTTTTCTAATTGTTTCATTGCTTGTTTGATTCGCGTAAAATCTTATTGGTTGTAAGTATTATGAAATGAAGTATTTCAAAGTATGATTCCATACAATCTCACTGGTTGATTGATAGTTGTATACATATTATTAGAGGTGYTCAACATTAGCACGGTCRGTCATTTCGGGTCAACCCGACCGAAAAAAGTAAGGGTTTAGGCAACGAAAAAACATTCAATTTTAATTCAAAAGTCCGACATGCCCCATAAAAATTCTCGTTGGCTCCCAAATTTTGAGCGAATTTGGACAATTATTTTTAAGTATATACAAATTCAACTCAACCCGATCATTTGATCACCTRTAAATTTCTAATGCATATATTAGTAACTTTTARGATTGACAACACGCTCTAGGTTATTGGAAATGCCAAAATTGAAGATTGTGAGTTTGTGACTAATTAACTTCCTATGAAAGTTAGAGTGTTATTTGTAAGGACGTACAAGAGCAATATAACAAGATCATTACTTATTGTTTTTTTTTAAAAAAAAAAAGCTCACTAGTACTTCATTAAAGATATCTCCACCTATCACATAATCATCAATTCATCGTATAGTTCTCTTATTTATTGAATTTTGTATCAATATATACTTTTTTTTATTCGATAAGGTATAAGATTGGATCTCCGAACTGAACCTACCACGGGTATCAGTTCGGTTGAGGGGGAGGGGGAATCCCTAGCATATGTGAGGCGCAGAATCAATCGTTGGTCCAAGCCAAGGGAAGTGGGGATCTCCCAAACTGAGCTACCCTAACTCCTCGTATCAACATATATCTTATATTAAGTTCATTTATGAAAATTTGAATTATGACACTCTAAGAAATGGCATGGATGTGGTAGACGTCCCATGTACCAAGTTCACGGGTCTAGTGTCTATAATGTCAAAGTAATGTCATGCAGTGTCGGAATCGTCTAATTTCTAAAAATTGAGGCCCATACCTAGCCCAATTACGTATCGGTTGTGTGCACTTCGTGTACGAAATAATTCTTATATTTTATGGATTTTTTTTCTCAAAAATGAGTGTACTCATGTGGTACTAGTAGTGTCAAAGTTTTAACATGTTGATCATAGTCCGCTCATGACTCGTTAACTTGTGTCATGTCAGCAATAGACTTATATCGTTTCTTGCTTAACTTGTGTCATGCCAAACTGATATTCGTGGTTGCCGGACCCATACCGGAAAATTATTAGGAAGTATTAGGGACCAATTAACTTATTCCATGTGTTTATTTCAAATTAAGTTGCTCCATTACCTTTTTTAAAGTCAAACTTTAAATATTTTGTCCTTGAATTCTCGAGTAATCGTTGGCATCCCTATAGTTATGTGGTTTATATCTCTTTTGTCCCAACTTATCTTTTACCTTCCTATGCTAACCGTAAGTGTGAATCACATGAAGCTTTGAGGATTGCAATACACGAGTGATGCATGTTTTAGATCACGTGATGAAAATAAGAAACTTCTACGTTTATGATCAAAAAATGGAGCATGTACATTGTACTACTTGGAGTGTGTATAATAATTAATATTATTGTCCACAAGGTGACTTTCTCTCTCTACTCTATTTTACTACGAAGTAAAAAGTTAGTCATTATACAATTTATTTTTTACAATTTTTATTAAATAATTATAAAATTATAAGGATTTGATACTATTAAACTATTAATTAATATGATTTAAAAAAGACTTTTAATTGATTATATTTTTTTATATATGAACATGAATCTTAAAGATTTCCTAACATGTAAATAGTATTAAAATTTCTTGTGGTAGAAATTTAGTGAAACAAAGGGTGTATTGGTAATATCTCAAATAGACGTGGATGAATAAAAGAAGCCACATTTGTGAAGATGGAGACTTATGAGACATGCGGAACAATATAAAGACTTATTTTGATAATTACTCTTCTCATTGTCATATAAATAGTGTTCACTTTAATAAGATTATCTCTTTAATCTTGAAAGTGACAAATACGACACATGTTTGAGATGAATACACCATCATACGATTTATATTACTAGATTGTAATTTATTCAATGCTTCATAGGAAATACAATTCTTAAACTCTTTTTGTCCTTTTTCCACTTGCATCATACAATACTTCATAGAGGAACATGGTCGAAACCATGGTTTTAACTTTAATCTCACCTTTAAATCTGTGGTTAGAGACATATCCCCTTTCCAATATTAAAATCACACTTCTTCTAATTTTAAAAATTGCACCAGCAAACATTTTACGCTTGTCGAGATACAATTTTGACCATTAATAACTATAATTATGATAATAAAAAAAATATAAAAAATTGATATTAAATGTATTTAACGAGCGAATCTAAAAAAAACCCACTTGTCTATATTTTTAATTGTGTAAGAGCTCAAAACTTGGTCAAAATACTTCTTGTGAATAATGAAAAAGTCAAACAGATGTAATATTTGAGAACGGAGGAGTATAATGCTTCTTTTTTTTCACGATCTTTAAGGTTCAACATGCATATAAGACTACTAAACAAATGTATACACAATACGTAGAAATACATAATACAATACTAGCTATAAAGAAAGATATCAAAGTATAAAATGGTAAAAAATATCAAAAGTGTAAATCAGTAAAATTCGAACCCGTGAGCTCTCATAGAGTCATAGGTGTTGTGTTAAAGTTGGCTCTATAAGATACAAACCATAGTATTGATTTTGGGCAAGGTGATGCTCTAGATATGCATACAATTAAAGAAATTACCCAAATTTCCAAACATTTAAAGCTTGTGAAAACCACATTAAACTAGACATTTCATTTTTGCGAAGAGAGAAGATTAAACAAGAAAGAAGAAAAAGAAGAAGCTTCATTTGTTTGTTTCCTTCTCTTTTGATTTCCCCATTTCATATTTCCCGCTAAATTTCAGATATTATCTCTCTTTCGTAGGATAAGGTAGTTGACGAACTCATCATCATCATCAATACTACTCCGTACTAGGTAATTTCTGTCTTTCTTGTTTTAATTTCTGTATTTACTTGCAGGCATTTCGATTTTTTTATGTGATTTTTGGATTCTAATTGCAATTGATTTATTGGGTTGAACTAATTTCTCGGGTAATGTAAGAAAGATTCATTCTTTGAAGAAATTTTATACTCTTGAAGTTTCATTTGATCTCTCATTCATTGTGGTAAACCCTAGCTCTTGCAGAATAATTTTCACTTGTTTTATCTAATCTGGGTAATTTTATTGCTGCCCTCCTTGAATTCATAATTTTGTGTGTATAATAGCATAATATGATCAATTTCCCTAATTCATTTTATATCATATTTTAATTACATATTGTTGCCTAATTTTATAATCTTTATGTTTTAAATGGAATATATATATTTTTTGGTGATATTGTTCCAAAATTTAGCTTCCTGCAATTTCTCTGATATATTTCCTTTTTTTCCCTACCATAAAAGTACTGAAGTATACATAATGTTTAGGAAAGTACTAACTTTAATTTCCTGACTTAGAACTTAGTTTGCGTAATTTGGAAAGTGGTAGATTTTGTGAAGCAATCTTTGTGAAAAGTGATCAGTGATACTGAGATTTTTGGCTTGTTTAGTACTTATTGGTTTCTTATATAAAGAGAGCTTCTTTATTCTGGCTTCAATTTGAAGTGTATTTGGACATTTTGTTTATGCTTTAGTAGAGACTGGAGACAGAGAAGAAAAGGAGGATAATCTATGGAGGGAGGCGTCGAAAGAAGCTTGGGATGTCAGAAGATTATGGATGGGAAGGCGAGTGACAACAGCGTGGACAAGCCAATCCCCTCGTGCTGCCTCAAGGCCAGAGCAGCTGTCCCTGAATCTGATGCCAAATGCCATTCAACTGTCGTTTCCGGGTGGTTTACTCAGTTGTCCGGTCATTATTCCAATACTCAACTATCAATTGATGATTGATCTTTACATCTTAGATGTTCAATTATTGATGGTTTTTCTCCCTTTTTTGTTTGTTATTGCAGGTAAAGCTGGAAAGCAGGTTTATTACAATAACCCAATGTGGCCTGGTAATAATATATGACTTGATAACGTTTGATTTAATTAATTATAAGTCAATGACTGAAAATATATGCAACTAAATGCCTTCTGCACTACTCTTTCATTTTAGGAGAGGCACACTCAATTAAAGTGGAGAAGGTTTTGTTTCAGGAAAGATCACTGTACCAAGAAGTCCTTGTGTTTGAGGTTTAGCACTTTATGCTCCTATTTTGCCTCCACGAGTTTTCAATTTTGTCCCAAATTTCATAACTTGATAGTCTTATTGCATATGATTGTTGTAGTCCTCGTGCTATGGGAAAGTTCTAGTTCTTGATGGCATTGTCCAGTTAACAGAGAAGGATGAATGTGCATACCAAGAGATGATAGTTCACCTTCCCCTTTGCTCTATTGAATCCCCCAAAAAAGTGAGTATTATTTTCTCTCACTATTTATTCTTCATGCATGTCTATTTTGGTAGAGAATTCTTATATACTTCACCACCATGCTCAATCTAGCTMGTGCAGGCATTTTTGTTTGCTTTGAAAAGAAGTGCCAGAGTATGTAGTAATTACTGACTAGTGAGATTTGCTGGATAACACYGATTTTATATTGTGTATGTTCCATGAATGAGGAAATTTGATTGTGCCTAATACTCCCTGGTATTTGCATTGCTTGCATATTACCCCCTCCATCCAAACAAAATTCTATACTGCTTTTTCATATGATTAATTTTCTCTACATTTTGTTCTCACATGGTGGGGACCCACACCAATCCTTTATAATTTTTTCTTTACATTTCGGTCCCATTGGTTTGTTATGGTTGGTGGGTTATGGAACCAGTAATTGACTTGAGGAGAGGATTTTTTATCTGAACCGCGAAGCAAAGGAATTTTCCCATCAGTAATTCACTATAATTTTMTYGCAACTGACAATTAAAACCCCTCTCTCCCTGCCTTCCATATCCTCACCCCCACCTCAATTTTGTGAATCTCTTATGAAGCATTGTTTGTGAGCTATGGAATTGCTGCAATATCTTTGTACTAGGGGCCTTATTAATGGTGAACCAGTTGAAGTGTCAACTGTTCCAGCTTGTCTCCAATACACCCATATAAATAAGTGGGGGAAGAACTACTACGTTGGTAGTGAGGTCCTTAACCCCCCTTAATTGCTCAAAATGTAAATACAAATAATTTTCCTTTTAGAAGTTTTAGTTTCTTAAACGGATTTGTATATTGATCAATGGTCACTAATGACATATAAATAATTATATTTTACCCTCTTAATGAATCCGTCATTGTAAATAACGATATCATATTTGCACTATGCGCCATCTACCAGTTCTGATAATTGTATATGGATTGTTAGTTTGTTACCCTGCACTCTACTTGCAGAGTTGCAGTTTGCAGAAGCTAATGCTTGTTTCTATACATCTGTATTTTCTGGTTATCATGGTAATGTAGGTTCTGGTAGTAGGTGGTGGTGATGGTGGAGTTCTTCGAGAAATTCTTCGCCATACTTCTGTGGAGTTATTGACATTTGTGAGATTGATGAAATGGTTATAAATGTAAGTATGATAAGTTACATATTCTCAGTTGCTATTTTGTGGACTAAAATTCAACATCAGTTGTCTTATTTTTAGGTTTCAAAAAAATTCTTTCCTGAGTTAGCTCTTGGTTTTGAAGATCCTCGTGTCAATCTTCATGTTGGAGATGGTATGTCTCTTGACATTCTATTCCTTTCTTAATTTCTGGCATTGTTATAATTGTTATAACTTTTCGTCTGCAGCTTGATTCCTGAGACATGTTCCAGAAGGGAGTATGATGCTATAATTGTTGATTCTCAGATCCCGTAGGTATGTTTTACAGTATAAGCTAAAATTTCTGTCTTGCATTTCTAAGCTGACAGCTACTATTAGTTATGAGAATAACGATATTTCAATTTGTTCAATTAAATGGTCTTAATGTTGATGTCATTCAGGGTTATTATTCTGAGTTGATTATATCTGATGTTCTTGATGACTGCCTTATTTATACAGGCCCTGCTCAAGAACTTGTGAGAGGCCCTTTTTTGAGACATTGGCAAGAGCATTGAGGCCTGGTGGTGTACTTTGTAACATGGCAGAGAGTATGTGGCTTCACACTCATCTGATTGAAGATATGATATCTATCTGCCGTGAAATTTTCAAGGGTTCTGTACTTATGCATGGACTAGTGTGCCTACATATCCAAGGTACATACATATTCAATCATACTAAAATTCTCGGGTCTTCCTTCTCAGCTAGTCATGTAATTTGATCTTTGCATTCTCATCTGCTGGTTACTTCAGAAAGTTTAAGTAACTAATAAATGATATCAAATGTAGGCTGTGCTGCATCTCTGTGTAGAGAAGGCCGATTGGCTTAAGCTGTCCTGTTATTTAGTAGTATGCCAGTATCTTGCTCCTGTGAATAGTTTTTTGAGCACATCAATGATCAATTTATGTAAGAGTAATTGACCTTAATTCTTTCAGTTTCATTATCTGGTCTTGCTTTTCGAGTGATAGTATGTTGTAAATTTACACGCTTTAATGCTGAGTTTAAAGGAATCAAAGTTCATATTTCCACAACCCTTTGAGGTGAAGGTTAAGGTTGAAAGAAGAGACAGATGTCTGGATTTGAAAATGGTGAACACAAAATTTGTGTAATTCACTTCATTGTTCAGTGTAAGTCATTTGTTTTTTTTAGTTTTAGAACCTAAAAGGCTCATAATTCTATAATGTTGTAGAATCATAGAATATGGCGTTGGCTTCCAAGCAAGGACTTATTTCTATGTTAATTTTGCTATTGTTCTGAAGGAGCTCATGTGATTTGTTGCCAGTGAATCTATTTTATCACATTTCTAAACTTGGTTCTCTGGCACTGTCTATAATAATCTATATACGATGTTTATCTCCTGATTGCTTGTGCTAATTCTTTTCCCCATTTAGTATCTGTTTGACATGGGAATTCAAAACTTATTGCTGATGTTCATTGTTCACTGACAATCTTTATTTTTCATTGCTTCCAGTGGTGTTATTGGATTTGTGATTTGTTCAACCGAAGGTCCACCAGTTAACTTTTTAAATCCCATTAACCCTATTGAAAAGATAGAAGGTGCAGTTCAGCGTCGGAGAGAACTTAGATTTTATAACTCTGAGGTAAGWGAGCATTTACTAAATTACTAATCTTTGTTCCTTGCAGTTCGGGATGGTATGCGATTATGTGGCAAATACAATGTGCACTTTTCTTTAATTAGACCTTCATGCCTTGTAAATTTTGATGTTGGTGTGTGAGATGATAATATGTTTTCATTTGTACAAGTGTACTACCATATCCTTATATAAGGTCTACCAAATCAACCTCCATGAAATATTGAAGCTATAATTATCAAATAATCAATTGACCAGAGGCGAAATCCCAAAAAGTGAGGTGGGCTACATGAACCAAAAATGACTACTACTATTGTAAACCAATATTGATCTTATCTCTCGTTGTGCGTAGGAACAACTTTAATTTGTCTTTCTTTGGTATTCAAAGGCTATCTGTCTAGCTAATTTTGATTTTGTTGAAATGTTGGTATTATTTCTGTCATGCCAATACAGTATATATTAATGCCGACCGTGCAGTATAAGTTTGTAGATCTAGAATTGGTTGTCATGAAAATTTTCATTCATACCATTTTTCTGTGCTGTCTTCTCACACTTAGTTTTGTTAGCTGTGTCCTTGCTGTGATATTATTTTATAGCAGTAAGTCTCAAAGTAGCAAATACATTGATATTCATTCACTCAAACATTATTACATCTTTAAGTCCTATGCAAACCAAGATTCAAAATTTTGAACTCGYATCCTGTCCTAAAATCAGACAAAATTACGGGGCAACAACTTTTATGTACTCCTGACTTACTMATTGCAAGTTCTTATTAATTATTGTTAGTTTTTTGGGTGAAATGTGAAAGAAGGATCACTTCCTAGTTCTATCTAGTTTGTTCTTCCACACAAAGTAGATTTTTTTTTATAATTTTTTTTTCCTTTCTTAATTTTTCCTGTATGATAAAAGGAAAGCTGTTGAACTTTGAAACAACTGGTATCTATTCCATTTGTACAGTTTGTTCTTTAAATGGAATCTTTATTAGAATATGTCAATTCGGAATCTTTTGCATGTCCACATTGCATGATGGCCAAAGCTATGTTTGATTACATGAGAAGAGTTTTATATAACCTTTTAATGTGATTGTTTATCTACCAAATGCAGGTTCACACCGCCGCTTTTGCCCTCCCTTCATTTTTGAAGCAGGAAGTCAGTTGCCTGCGTGATTCTGCATCAGCTAATGGAGTATGAGTCTCCAAGAGTCCTAGGCTGCAATTCACTTTCCCAGACTTACCTCATCCTTAGCAGATAAAGTTATTCCCGGGACAGAAATCAAGTGTTTGCGAGTATAGATTATGTCTTGCACATGATTTGATATTTCGAATATTACGTAGATAAGTTGTTGATGGCTCAATAACCTAATGTCCATTTGATGTCAAGAATAGCCACAGCTTGGTCGCACAGCTGTTTGGTTAGTTTTATGTCAGATTGGAATCTGTTGATAAGAAC